>CM060280.1:7528730-7726230 GCA_030684275.1 Acipenser oxyrinchus oxyrinchus | reverse complement strand
ACACACACACACACACACACACACACACACACACACACACACACACACACACACACACACACACACACACACACACACACACACACACACACACACACCACACACACACACACACACACACACACACACACACACACACACACACCACACACACACACACACACACACACACACACACACACACACACACACACCACACACACACACACACACACACACACACACACATATACGTAAATATACATATACATATACATATACGTATATATATATACGTAAAACAACGTACATATTTATAAAATGTAACAAAAAAACAAAAATGGTGGTCCGGTCTGTATGTCATATTAACCCATTAAGTGCCGATGTCCTCGAGGACAGGCAGCTTTATAAATGTTGGGTGATTTTTAACTGGCATCTCATACCTGTTATGTAAATGCGCACTAACTGTATACAGTGAAGTCTCAATGTAATGTAGCGGGTTGAGGAAATGCATCAGAACGGATATTGATTCAGCGGGGAGGTATGCGTGCGCTCGAGATGAAAAGGAGCGCTTCAGTTATCTTTATGATTCAGCCGGTGGCGCTTAACGATGTCCATGACCGGGAGGACCTATTCAAATGGGCGCTTTTATCTGGAAACCCTTGAGGCTTATTCATTTACTCGAAAATAATAAGTCTTTTTCCAAAAGTGAATCCAGTGAAGTATTCCCCAATACAGCTAAGTGCTTGTTTGAATTCCTGTTGTCAACCCTTTGACTAAACATTGACTACGAGCGACTGACTGGCTGTATTGTTTAGGGTTGTATATGGAGGTTATACAGTATGTCGAAATGTTGTTTCCTTCTGCTTTTCTATACATTCTGTGGAGAGTGGACACCCCTGTGGTAACACTGTGAACGAGGGGGCTGCCGGGACGTCACGGATTGTATTCGACAAATCTGCAAGGATTTTTCCTGATTGTTCAGTCTTGGATAACGGCGCACCTGCCAATCGAGCGCCAACTAACAACTTTGCATCAAAGTCTTACCCATAGCAATTGAATCTTGCAACAGGGAGATGCAGCTTGTATATAATGCTTGGCAGGGATGCCTTAGCACTGCGTGACGTAGTTAAAGCAAAGAGGTTTAATGGACAGCCTATATTAACACAAAAGTGTGTGACACAGTAAGCGGTGTTTATAACTTAAATCCTTCAGTGTTTTATATTGAGTGAGGGACAAACGCCTCTCCTTGTACAACTTTACTACGGCAGTGTGTTTTTGCATTTCCCGCAGTATTTTCCTACGCTTTACCGTGCTTTCCCTGCGGTTTACTACACTTCGCTGTGCTATGGTAAACATCATGTATAAGAGTTCCCACGCAGTATTAAATAAAGCAGTACCTGTAGTTTTCATTCAAACCCTCCGACTCAAGCACCCCCCTGCCCCAAGCTCACTGCTTCATTTCCAATTCTTTCAGGAGCTCGCTTGTAAAACTTCCTGAGTTTAGAAGTTCCTGCATTCTTCCTGCCGCTGGTTTCTGAGCGAGGCATTACAGCACAGCGCATCCTCGCGGCAAGCGGCTCGAGAGACGCGCTCCATAGCGAAACATCAACTAGAAGATCACATTCACGCGTCTTTATTTTAAACAAGACTTTCTAAATTTGTGATACGTATTTTTCATTAAAAAAAATGTTGAAAACTGAAATGCTAAATTCACTCAATAAACTACAAAACCGGTACTGAAAGTCAATATATTTGGACAGAAAATATATTATCGCTCCTTGTTCTTTTCCGAGTTATTCATTTATTTTTATTTTTGGCTACGCCTGCCTGTATTTCGTTTTTTTATTATTATTATTGTAAGCTGGTGAGGAAATTACGTTTTTTTTTATTTGGTTCGACAGCAAGACCGCATCTTAAAAATAATTCAATTGTCTTGTCGTGTTTAAATTCAAGCTGCGGACATAATATTCGCAACTGGGACAGATGGTCTGACGAAGGTAAGAGTAACTTCTACTTAAAATAATTTAACTTCAGTACATTTTTAGTTAATCAGGCAGTCAGTTTTACAAACGGTCATGGTATTGTCCTCATCTGAGAACAGGCTACTTCGTAATTTTGTGTACCATTTTTAACAGCCATCTACCTGTTATTTTAAAATGTTCTCTTTAACTTGTTATAATAACTTAGTCTAATTGTGTTAGATGCCAAATTGAAGTCTAAATGTAATGTATCAACTAACATAAATATAGCTTGTGTTCTGACTTTTTCTTAGTTAATGGGTTAATCGTTACAGTTTTGCAGCATTTCACCCTTAAAAGTTTACCATAGTAAAAGTAAAGCAAACCATAGTGAAGGCCTGACAAATAGGTAGGGTGAATACATAGTATAACTGGTAAAACTGCAAATTTACAACTTTTATAAACATCGGAGCGGCAAAATGTAGGCTGTTACCAGTGGTAAGTCAATAGCGATGCCACAGTTCTCCACAAAAGAACAATGATAGCACAAAGATAGGCGAGGGAGCAGCTCAGTCTCCATGCCTCAAGCCTGCCCTGGACTGTAGGGAGCACCCTTCCTCTTAGGGGGTGAGGGAGCAGCTCAGTCTCCATGCCTCAAGCCTGCCCTGGACTGGAGGGAGCACCCTTTCTCTTAGGGGGTGAGGGAGCAGCTCAGTCTCCATGCCTCAAGCCTGCCCTGGACTGGAGGGAGCACCCTTTCTCTTAGGGGGTGAGGGAGCAGCTCAGTCTCCATGCCTCAAGCCTGCCCTGGACTGGAGGGAGCACCCTTTCTCTTAGGGGGTGAGGGAGGGAGCAGTTCAGTCTCCATGCCTCAAGCCTGTCCTGGACTGTAGGGAGCACCCTTTCTCTTAGGGGGTGAGGGAGCAGCTCAGTCTCCATGCCTCAAGCCTGCCCTGGAGTGTAGGGAGCACCCTTTCTCTTGGGGGGGGGGAGGGAGCAGTTCAGTCTCCATGCCTCAAGCCTGCCCTGGACTGGAGGGAGCACCCTTTCTCTTGGGGGGGGGTGAGGGAGGGAGCAGTTCAGTCTCCATGCCTCAAGTCTGCCCTGGACTGGAAGGAGCCCTCTTTCTCTTAGGTAGGACTAATAGTCCCAATTCAACTTCTATTAAATTCAAAGGCTATTGAAAATTAAAAGAAGTGGTTTCAAAAGACAGAATAGCCTAAAATTATAATGCAGGGATTAGCCTAGCCTCCCTTCCTGTGAATTGCTAGTGAATTAACTAGTTTGCATAATTATCAATTAATCTGTTGTTTTGGGTTCAACGATTATCAATTAGGATAAACTAGACATCGAACCACTGTAATATTTTCCATAGAATTTGAAATGAACCTCCACAAATACGTTTACAAATACAATGTTATCACTTGAGACAGCAGCAGGGACATGAGTGATATAAACATAGTTTAACTTGCATACTGCTTGGTATCTGGGAAATAAACACAATGCAAAAGCACTCTGAAACTGCATTAAAACAAAGAAGAAATCAATCAAGTAAGCACATAAACTTAAACAACCTTTACAAAGTGCAAGTGATTAAACGTGAAGTAAATAAATGATGACATCTGTTGCTTTTGCTGCTGCACAGACCACATACACTTTAATGATTGACCATTGTGGGATTTAGTTCCCTTATAAATATAAACAGTTTGGGAATAAAACAAAAACAAGTTGGGTTGTAAGGCTGTGCATAAACCAGTGAATGTATTATGTTAGTATTCACAGAGAAACGCACAGTATTGCTTACCGCCTTACATGCAGTTGATTGCATGTAACACAGCTTGAAAAGCGTCCTTCCTTAACATACTCAAGGTGTGAGTGATGTTGTTATTCTGTAGCTGTCAATAGTTGATTATGGGTTTAGCTTCAGATCCCCTTTAGCCCTCTGATGGTTTTCAGAAAGGAAGCACACACCCAGAAATAAACTACTCACATATTTAATCCCGGGGCCTAGGAATAGCTGAAAGTTGTTTCTTATTAGTTTTGGTGTTTTGGCCTTTTGTGCAAATAACTATTTGTCATATAATATGTATTGGTCATCTTAAAATGCATTACCCTGAATTTTGACTTTTGACCTTTTCTTTGGTTCCATGCATATGAAGTGACCCGATCTTAATGAATTGTTGGTAATTTACTTTAGACATTTTAAATAATGATTAGTGAGAAAATTGAAAAAATCTAACAGTTAATTATTTTTAAAGCCTTTCCTTAGCCCTACCTTTCCCTGTCAAGCTGAGCTTTCTCGAACAAGCTTGATATTGGAAAGGGACAGGAAGTTGAAGGGAGTGGGCAGCTGTTCTTTCCTGTTTGATAACATCAGTCCGTTCTTATTATAAAGTCCCTTTTTCTTGCAGCCTCGATTACTCAACGCAATGTGATGATTGTGATGCACAGAGAGTGCGTTCTCAAGGGCAGAGAGGCGTGAGGTAGGAGGATTCAGAGTCTGTGTGATGCACAGAGAGTGCGTTCTCAAGGGCAGAGAGGCGTGAGGTAGGAGGATTCAGAGCCTGTGTGATGCACAGAGAGTGCGTTCTCAAGGGCAGAGAGGCGTGAGGTAGGAGGATTCAGAGCCTGTGTGATGCACAGAGAGTGCGTTCTCAAGGGCAGAGAGGCGTGAGGTAGGAGGATTCAGAGCCTGTGTGATGCACAGAGAGCACGTTCTCAAGGGCAGAGAGGCGTGAGGTAGGAGGATTCAGAGCCTGTGTGATGTACAGAGAGCACATTCTCAAGGGCAGAGAGGCGTGAGGTAGGAGGATTCAGAGCCTGTGTGATATACAGAGAGCACGTTCTCAAGGGCAGAGAGCCGTGAGGTAGGAGGATTCAGAGCCTGTGTGATGTACAGAGAGCACGTTCTCAAGGGCAGAGAGGCGTGAGGTAGGAGGATTCAGAGCCTGTGTGATGTACAGAGAGCACGTTCTCAAGGGCAGAGAGGCGTGAGGTAGGAGGATTCAGAGCCTGTGTGATGCACAGAGAGCACGTTCTCAAGGGCAGAGAGGCGTGAGGTAGGAGGATTCAGAGCCTGTGTGATGCACAGAGAGTGCGTTCTCAAGGGCAGAGAGGCGTGAGTTAGGAGGATTCAGAGCCTGTGTGATGCACAGAGAGCACGTTCTCAAGGGCAGAGAGGCGTGAGCTAGGAGGATTCAGAGCCTGTGTGATGCACAGAGAGCGCGTTCTCAAGGGCAGAGAGGCGTGAGTTAGGAGGATTCAGAGCCTGTGTGATGCACAGAGAGTGCGTTCTCAAGGGCAGAGAGGCGTGAGTTAGGAGGATTCAGAGCCTGTGTGATGCACAGAGAGCGCGTTCTCAAGGGCAGAGAGGCGTGAGGTAGGAGGATTCAGAGCCTGTGTGATGCACAGAGAGTGCGTTCTCAAGGGCAGAGAGGCATGAGATAGGAGGATTCAGAGCCTGTGATGTACAGAGAGTGCGTTCTCAAGGGCAGAGGGGCGTGAGCTAGGAGGATTCAGAGCCTGTGTGATGCACAGAGAGCACGTTCTCAAGGGCAGAGAGGCGTGAGGTAGGAGGATTCAGAGCCTGTGTGATGCACAGAGAGTGCGTTCTCAAGGGCAGAGAGGCGTGAGCTAAGAGGATTCAGAGCCTGTGTGATGCACAGAGAGTGCATTCTCAAGGGCAGAGAGGCGTGAGGTAGGAGGATTCAGTGCGCGGATTACTAGGATAACCCTGAGGGGCCAGGTCAATTCACTCAAAGTAAAGTGACTTGAAGGGTTGTCTTTATATCACCCATGCCCCATTATGCATGTGCTCGATCATTCTGTAGTGCTGTTTCTGCGTAGATCATTATTTACCGGGTTTACTAACCATTCCACTAAAAAATATATTTTTCACTCTGAAAAGCTTGACCACTGGAGGCATGGAGCTGTAATTGCTGTTCCAACTGTGTGTTTTTATATAAAGGTTTTTGCCACAGTTTCAGTTGAAAACCCTATTTCTAAAACCAACTCACTTCAGAAATGTTCAAAAGCCGCCATGGTCAATAAAGACATTAGACATCTCAAGAGAGCTCCCAGAAACATGTCTAAACTCTAAGTACAGTGTACCAATTTACCTGTCTCCCTGCACCACCAGATGTACTGTAAGGAATACCACATTTGTACACACAGTAAATCTAAACAAGAAGTGGAATACACTAGTCTATTTCACAACCATATGAGCTGCTCAGTAAGCAAAACAGCTCCACCCAGATATTCTGTAAGCCTGAAACATTTTATATTTTAAACAACACATTGTTCCAATCCTTGGAGCTCTGTGTACTGAAGCATATTAAGTCTTGGCAGCCCTAGGGGACCCTACACAATGCACAGCCCAGAGAGAAGGGGCAGGGAAACTATTCAGCAGCTCGGAGTGGACCGGAGGGGAAAGTGAGTGAAAAGACTTGCGGGGAGGGGAGGCACCACAGGGAATATTCAGGAGCAAGGCTGTGCAATGTAGAGCTCAGCTCCCAGACAGCATGCTGGGATACACAGGCAGCATGGTTGTTTTATTTTCTGCATGTAGGCTAAACAATTCTCCAGACAGCAGACACAAACGAGAAATCCCCCCCCTCAGGAAACACCCATACCTCAGAGCTGTCCTGGTTGTAACCAGAGCATTCTGCCAATTTCTTTGAAAATGTATTGAATCAAGTGCTGCTAAGTAACGTATCAAAGATTTTATTCCAGTAACAAATATTTTTCAGTGAGGTCGAGTTACCTTTTTTTTTTTTACTCAGTTGGACCCTAACTCACCCCTAATTTGTAAATGTCAAAAATCAAACGGTACGGTTTTAGACACAGTGAAAATGTCAGTGTAATGAACTTGCATTGAATACACATCCCGCGGTTTTTATACGAAAAAAAACCCAAAACTGTACATTCAATGACAAACATTATGACTAGTCTTTCTCACTGTCTGAGCATGTATTTATTTTTCATGTATTTATTGCATTTATATAGCGCTTTTTATATAAAACTGTACAGTACATAGCAGAAAAAAAGAACAAACCACAATACATTTCTATAGCATGTCACACATACGACTGCCACAATCAGACCATTTAAATAACAGATTTAAATAACAGTATACACAATACAAAAGCAGCAATTTTAAAGATAAGATTTGAACCAGGATGGGACAAGGCCAGACAGTCCCACTGTGCTTTCAAGACGATTCAGTAGGATGGAATGGTCTACAATATCAAAGGCAGCACTTAGATCTAGAAGAATTAAAACTGATGGAAAGCCAGAGTCAGAGCTTATCAGCAGATCATTCAACTCTGACAAGGGCCGTCTCGGTGCTATGTGCAGCACGAAAACCAGACTGAAACTTCTCCAATATACCATTAAGAGTTAGAAATGTTTGTAATTGAATTGCAACGACTCTCTCTAGAACCTTATCTAAGAATGGTAGGTTGGAGATTGGCCTATAGTTATTGAGGACTTTAGGGTCCAAATTATGTTTCTTAAGCATAGGCTTTACCACAGCTACCTTAAGTGCTGAGGGAACTGTACCGGAGGAAAGTGAACCTTTTATAATGTCTAAAATGTGGGTATTAATAACACCAAGAACATCTTTTAATAGTTTTGTAGGAATAGGATCAAGAGAGCATGTAGTAGCTCTCATATGTTGAACTAGCTCTGTCAGTTTCTGTAAGATAATCAAGAAAAAGCCCCCATAGTAGCCTTAATAGGTGTAGTTGGTAAAATTCTCCTTAATAGAAGGTGTCTGTGGAATCTCATTTCTGATGTCTAGTATTATATTTTTAAAGAAATCTAAGCAGCCGTTGCAGCTGTGAGAGGAGCCAATGTCAAGGGCAGGACTATTAGAAGGATTCATTAATTTGTCTAGGGTAGCAAAAAGAAATCTAGGATTATTTTTATTTGTTTCAATTAAATTAGAATAATATGTGATTTGTCATTGAATTTATGACTTCATGTACCAGCATTGGGTGTTTAATAGTTATGGATGACATACCCAGGGTTCCCGTTATTATGTAATAATCACACAGTGCTTGAAAATATGTGTATAAAAAAGGTGTATAGGAAGCAAGGAGTGCATGATATAAGTTTGGTGGACTGGTACAAAGTGAAGGCAGTTATTGTGTGTGGCAGACGGGCGGACAGGCAGACAGACAGACAGAATTGATGCGTTAGGATCCCCATTTTTTTAATAAGGACCCTAAACAGTACTTAGTAAGCAAAATAAACCGAGACAGAACAAATAATGTACTGAATGCATTCCGATTAAATAGCTGGTTTCGCAGACCCTGATTAGCACTAATCTTGGGCTACATACCTTAGGTACAGTAAGGTAATCCAAGAGGTCTGCTCAGGGTCTGTGTCGTTTTTCATGTAGTGCTTTGATTTGTTGGAACATCTTCATAAATTAAGCAAAAACAAAAATCCATTGAAGCAGAGTTCTGAGTTGATCTGAAATCTCCAGTTACAATATCTCCATGGACATAAATATTTGCATTTGAATGAGATACGACAAAAGTAAAACCTAAAATACATTTATAAATTTAGTCGTTGCCAATTATTATTATTTTTTTATTATTTTCTCCCCAAGTTGGAAAGACTAATTATTTTTAGGCTCAGCTCACCGCTACCACCACTGTGCTGACTTGGGAGGGTGAAGAAAAACGCACGCTGTCCTCCGAAGCGTGTGTCGTCAGCCGACCGCTTTTTTTCACACTGCGGATTCACCATTCAGCCACCCAAGAGCTACAGCGTCAGAGGACAACGCAGTTCTGGGCAGCTTACAGGCAAGCCCGCTGGCGCCCGGCCAGACTTCAGAAGTCACTGGTGCGCGGTGAGCCGAGGACACCCTGGCCAACCTAACCCTCCCTCCCCCCGGGCAACGCTCGGTCAATTGAGCGCCGCCCCCTGGAAGCTCCCGTCCTCGGTCAGCAAAGGAATAGCCTGGACTCGAACTCGCGACGTCCAGACTATAGAGAGCATCCTGCACTCCACGAGGAGCGCCTTTACTGGATGCGCCACTCAGGAGCCCAAAACCTAAAGACTGTTTTATTCTTCCTGTCGGAGAAGCTCTTTGGAGAGTTGATGTCCCACTCATGCCAGTGAATGTGTTTTCACTTCTCAGCGCCTGCTTGTTTGGAAGAGACTTCTTGGATCAGCGGCCAATCGCTGTGCTTATCTGGCGGTCTGGGAATATGCTTTGCTTTCATTCCTGTAATGCAGTTATGCACGGGGGCTGTTTAGGGAGAAAATATGTTTAAACAAGCATTCTGAAGAGGGTGATAACCGCAGGCTTCCGAGCTCTAAAACAATTCTTATTGTTCTTATTGTGTATTTGTTTAGCTGTGTGCAGGGCAATTTTACATGGGACATTGAATATGATCTACATTTTTCTAATACTGTATTTAATTTCTGACTTGTTTAAAATCTAGGTGTGTTCTGTATGATTTATTGTTGTTTCTGCTTAGATAGTTGCGTTTTGCCGACCTTATTAACTATTCCAGTAAACTACTGAAAATACTTCTAAATGTGGAGAAGTGAGATAGGGAATGAACTATCGAGGGGGAGAGTTCACAACTGTTTATGTGACACAGAGATAAATACAAGGACAGACAGGCACCGCCCCTATATACCCAGAATCTAATATTCTCAATAACTAAATGATGTTAACACCAGGTTTCATGACAGTAGGATAAGTGGTTCTCCAGATATGTAAAAATGCCAGTGTGACATAGAGCTGGACGGATTTACAGACAGACACCCCCTGTATTCCCAGACACTAATGCTGTCAATAACGTATGCTAAATAATGTTAATACTAAGTTTCATGACAATTATATAAATGGTTCTCCAGATAAAAAAAATGTAAAGTGTGACATACAGACACGGCCACTTCCACTATATCCATGCTGCCTGGGATTTCAGTTTCATTGAATTAAATCTAGGAGGTGTCTGTTTGTCTTCGGTATGGCTGTGTGTGTGTGTGTTTCCATGAGAGGCTGTATATTTGTGTGTGTGTGTATGTGTCCCTGCGAGGTTGTTAATGTATCCGTATTTGTGTGTGTGTGTGTGTGTGTGTGTGTGTGTGTTTGTGTCTGCGAGATTGTTAATGTATTGGTGTGCTTCAGCTTCCTACTCCTGTTGTTTGCTACCAAAACTGAGGAAAAGGATGTTTGAGCGCCGCGCTGAATTGACATGCAAGATGTTTCCTATTCAAAGCCCTGCGTTTGTCTCGGAGATACTCCTGAGTGTGAGGCTCTGAGAGAGAAATGAGACACTGCATGACTCACAACAACAAGTACAGCAGCAGCTTCAGATGCCATTTTATTTATTTTTAACTTTTCCCATTTTTGTATCAGACTGCACCAGGTATTGCCTGTAGAATCCTAGTTGCTGGCTCTTTCTGAGTACTTCCTGATTCCAAGGAACTCCCTTTATGTGGTGACCTTTCAACTCTACTGATCCCAATACTAACAGTGTGAAGCAGACGGGCCAACACAGTTGAAAATGGAAAGGATACTTAATTGACTACATTTTGAAAATATATTTGTATTTAGTACATGCAGTCTGCTAAAACTCGATTTTAATTGCAGATTTTTCCTTCTTCATGTTTAAAACATTTCTAGGACATTTTCCAATTCAGCTGAACACTATGGATTCGCGACACAGTGGAATCGTCAAAGAAGAGTTTTCTAACTTATTCAGTTGCTTGTTTTCCACTCTCAAAGACTTTGAAACTAGAAGTATTATTCGTGTCCCTTATAAAAGTTTCCCATAGTAAAAGCCTCGCAATGAAAGGATGATAAAGCATATGTAAGAACTGTAAAGACCAGATAAGCAATGTAAAGCATATTACAAACCACGGTAAACTATGGTAAATGCACAGTATAACCATGGAAAAACTTCAAAAACACTGTGCAGGTTTACTAAACGTTGGGTATTAAGGGTATTAAGCTCTTCTTCCACTTTTCAAATAATTGAAACAGACACTGGAGACCGTGTTTTTTAATATGGCTTACCGTGTACAATTACTGTGGTAAACTTTTCTCTGTTTTAGTGTTCATCTGGTTTGCCTGCCAGCTTGGCGACAGCCCTGTTTAGCAGCTCTTGTGATTGTGCCATAGCCCCCAGCTTTTAGTCCTCTTGTTTGTTTCCTTGTTTCCCTCGTCCTGTGTCCTGTGTGGTCGCTGCCAGCTCAGCACATCCTTTCCTTACAAAGCGATCCCGAATCGTGACACCTGCCCCCTTGCTTGTCTCCCTGTCGCCCCAGCAGCCATTTCCCTGTTTGTTCCGATTTTCACCGGAAAAAAGAATGGGAATCCCCACCTGGACTGGCTCTTCCTCCTTTTTTTCGGCTGTTTTTTCCAGTTATCATATATGTAGTTTTTACCAGCAGGAAATTTTAATTTAAGCACAAACAAAAGCATCCACTTTATTTATTGTATTTCCCAGGAAACGCTAATCCCCACTTATATCATCTACATCAGGGCTGTACAATTCTGACCCTACAGGTCTTTGTTCCACATGTACCCTAAATTACTGAATTGAACCCATTCAACCTGCTTCCAGGTCTTAATCCCTTATATTTCATGAGACCTATAAAACCTGGAGGATTCTGGATCTTCAGGACTAGTTAGAATAGCATCCTTCAGGGCTGCTTTCCTCTCACCCGCACCCGTTCACTGCAGCACTTTCCCCACATTTTTGATGTTTGTCACATGCCTAGATATTTCCAACCACAAGATTTAGTTCATCTAATAAGGAAGGCGGCAGTCTGATATAGCTGTCATGTGAATCCCCAGCGATAGAGGCTCTGGGGTAGGATGGAAGCCTGGGAAACATGCCTTGAGTTCTCGAGTGTTTGACTGTGTGACTGCGTGTGGTCTCTGTAGTCCTGTGCATTGCCGCTCCCCCACACAGCCTGCGATGTATACAGACACACAGGGAGCTCTGCTGGGGCACTGTGGGATGGTTTCCTACCAAGGGCTAAGTGTTTCAGGCTTTAGGGAAGGAAAACTCTGCCAGCTCATTAAAAGGCTGCTAGAAGCTACACTCTCATTGGTTTTTTATGGAAAAGCTGTTTTCATTTAAGTTGACGGTTGTCGAGAGCCTAGTTCCTGCAGTCTGATTTGTACAGTGTGTTATCTGCAGCTTGAACCAGGGCTGTCTAGCGCCAGTTTAGTCTGCTAAATCGTTTAGCCTTTTTAATTACTTGAAACGAGCCCCTAATTCATTCAGAATGTTTGTTTTTGTAAATTATGAGCTACGTTCTCAAGCTACAGTATTTGCACGAAACATTTTCTGATTTCAAAAAACACAGTAAAGTTGTTAAAAATAATTATTTTTATTTAGTGGCTTGTAAGTATGATTGCATCGTAAATGGTGTTTGTGAATCAGGTCTTATGTACGGGAAGCTCTGTTTTAGCGTAATGACAACATTTCTGAATGTTTTTTGCACACATTCTTCAGCTTTCCTGTAAGTGTTGTTGAATAGTTGCAAACAATATTTGAGAGGTTGCATGAAGAAACTAGGTCAGCTTTGAAAATAATAGAAAAAGTAATAATTGCTCCTCAACTAATGTGTAAAGCTTCTGGGAGTTCTTATAAAGAAAATACATGTTTTATATGTGGAATGTTTAGAATGGAGAAATATATCATTTAAATAAAATACGCTCAGGAAGAGTCATTGTCTAGAAATAATGTCATCGTTTTCCTTCATGATTAATTCTTTTAGATCTAAGTACTGCCTTTGATATTGTAGACCATTCCATCCTACTGAATCGTCTTGAAAGCACAGTGGGACTGTCTGGCCTTGTCCTATCCTGGTTCAAAGCTTATCTTTCTGATAGGTTTCAGTTCGTCTCTATTGGGGAGGTAAAAGTGGCATTATCAGAAGTTGTCTGTGGTGTTCCACAGGGCTCCATTCCAGGTCCCTTGCTGTTTTCATTATATATGCTACCATTAGGTGACATTATCCACAGACACAGAGTGAACTTCCATTGCTATGCTGATGATACCCTGCTAGATTTGTCCCTAAAGCCAGGAATTTCTTCTGCCTGGGTGTTATTAGCTACTTGCCTTACAGACATCAAGCATTGGATGTCACCGAATTTTCTAATGTTGAATTCACCTAAAACAGAGGTTATGTTAGTGGGCTCACAGAACCAACTAAAAGGAAAAGTGGGATTACATGAGCTTGATCCTTGCAGTCTCTCATCAAAACTTAAACTAGAAATTAAGAGTTTGGAGGTCATCTTTGATCCTGATCTATCATTTGAGACTCATATTAGGGAAGTTACTAAAGTATCTTTTTACTATTTGAGAAATATAGCCAAACTTAGACCAATTATTTCTGTATCTGATGCCGAGAGACTAATGCATGCCTTTATTTCATCTAGAATTGATTAGTGTAGTGCACTTTTTTCTGATGTCCCAAAACGTGTGGTTCCCGCTTGCAGCTTGTTCAGAATACCACCTCTAGAATTCTGACTAAAACCAGGAAAAGTACAGGAAAAGAACATATTACCCCTGTTCTGGCCTCTTTACACTGGCTCCCTGTGCAGTATAGAATTGATTTGAAGATTTCAAACCGCACTTTGAGATCACAGGATGCAGGGCTGCTGGTCATTCCTAGGGTCAGCAAAAGCAACACGGGAGGCAGGGCTTTTTCTTGTAGAGCTCCTAAATTATGGAATGCTCTGCCTTCGTTTGTCAGGGAAGCTGGGACGGTTACAGTTTTCAAGTCAAGACTAAAAACGCACTTTTATAAAATGGCTTTCTTATCTTAGAGGGTTCTAATTTAACTTTAAAATTGTTGCTTTTGTATTATTGTGTGTATACTGTTATTTAAATCTGTTATTTAAATGGTCTGATTGTGGCAGTTGTATGTGTGACATGCTATACAAATGTATTGTGGTGTGTTCTTATTTCTGCTGTGTACTGTACAGTGATTTGCGATACTTTTGTATAAAAAACACTATATAAAATACAATAAATAAATAAATAAAGAGTGTCAGTTCCCAAACAGCTATGAAAAAAGTTCCATTCAAAATCAAATACACGTTTAACATATTGTGTGCCTCTTTCTTAGAGGGAAATGTGAGATCTACAAAGTGATAGTGGTACATATTAGATTTACTGGCATTATTTAGGTTATATCTGTGTAACCCTTTGTTGCATTTCATAACTATTAGGTGTGAGGGGCTTGTTACACGTGGGCAAGAATGAAAAAGAGAGCAAAAGAAAAGAAATACCGTATTCCTTTGAATTTAAGACTCAGTATAGTGATGCGCGTATTAAAATCACCAATAAAAGACCTGACTGTCCGAGTACACAAGCAGCAACATGACTGACTGCCAAGAAAAGACAAACCAAAACGTTAGTTCCCAATCTCGAATCATCCATGACATACAGGCAGCCATTTTCAAAGAAGAGTCATTCGCTTCCTGAGGAATTCAAAGAGAAGCTTTTACAATTTCAGTGTTTCTAACAAACAGTACCAGCTTGGACAGATCGGAAATACAGATCAGACCCCCATATTTTTTGACATGCCAGGCAATACCACAGTCCACAAATTGGGATAAAAAGGTGTGAGTAATGAGAAGCAGCACATCACTGTAATGCTCTGTGTGATAGCAGACGGACGCATATGTGTAACTGAGGTTGTGTCTTTGTAAATGCAGACTTATTTGATGTTTTATTTTTTCCTCAAATCGAGGGTGGGAAATTTGGGCTGCGTCTTAAATTCGAGGGCGTCTTAAATTCGAAGGAATACGGTAAGTAAAAAATATAAGATAAAGAGGTGAGAATGAGAAAAAGGTTATGACAAGATGGGGGAGAATTGTAGATAGTGCAAGGTCTTCAGTGGGAAATATTCTCTGGTACAGTGGTGTTCCTGTGTCCATTCAGAATGGGCTCTGTTATTAGCTGTGCTTTTGCAGTGGTGTTCCTGTGTCCATTCAGAATGGGCTCTGTTATTATCTGTGCTATTGCAGTGGTGTTATTGTGTCCATTCAGAATGGGCTCTGTTATTAGCTGTGCTTTTGCAGTGGTGTTCCTGTGTCCATTCAGAATGGGCTCTGTTATTATCTGTGCTATTGCAGTGGTGTTCCTGTGTCCATTCAGAATGGGCTCTGTTATTAGCTGTGCTATTATTAGATGATGTGAAATAAAATATCTAAATATATATATACACGGGTTTGCAGAAGTATTCACCCTTCCTGCACAGTTTTAACATTTTGTTGGCACCTGAGCATACTCCACGAGGCTTTCAAATTAAACTTTACATGTAGAATCTACATAAACTACTCCACATTGATAAAGTTAAAAAATGCATATAGAATATAAATAAGAAAAGATTTACAGAGAAAAACAGATTAAACATATATATATGTATTATAATTATATCTCAATCCTAAAATTCTAGGTGATAGCTGTAGTTGGCACATACTGGGCGCAGGTCGAGGAAGGCTGGGAGTTTGGCTCAGTTAGTTTGGGGTCAGTGGAGTCAGGCAGTGGAAAGATTACAAACAATAAGGGCCAGGAGCCTACTCTGAGCTCCACACACTACTCTGAGCTCCACACACCATAGGCTGACACACAGCTGGCAACAAGCACACTCCCATCAAATACTGGAGAAAACTCTATATACCCGACTCTGCAAACAGGAACTTTGACTGGACTGATTCACAGCCCGGGGATACCGAAGTGAGCAGGTGTGCCTGCAGTCTGAGCAGTCAGTGTGGTCTGGTTGGCAGTGAGCAGGTGTGGCTGCAGTCTGAGCAGTCAGTGTGGCCTGGCTGGCAGTGATCAGGTGTGCCTGCAGTCTGAGCAGTCAGTGTGGCCTGGCTCGCAGTGATCAGGTGTGCCTGCAGTCTGAGCAGTCAGTGTGGTCTGGCTGGCAGTGATCAGGTGTGTCTGCAGTCTGAGCAGTCAGTGTGGCCTGGCTGGCAGTGATCAGGTGTGTCTGCAGTCTGAGCAGTCAGTGTGGCCTGGCTGGCAGTGATCAGGTGTGTCTGCAGTCTGAGCAGTCAGTGTGGCCTGGCTGGCAGTGATCAGGTGTGTCTGCAGTCTGAGCAGTCAGTGTGGTCTGGCTGGCAGTGATCAGGTGTGTCTGCAGTCTGAGCAGTCAGTGTGGCCTGGCTGGCAGTGATCAGGTGTGTCTGCAGTCCGAGCAGTCAGTGTGGCCTGGCTGGCAGTGATCAGGTGTGTCTGCAGTCTGAGCAGTCAGTGTGGCCTGGCTGGCAGTGATCAGGTGTGACTGCAGTCTGAGCAGTCAGTGTGGTCTGGCTGGCAGTGATCAGGTGTGTCTGCAGTCTGAGCAGTCAGTGTGGTCTGGCTGGCAGTGATCAGGTGTGTCTGCGGTCTGAGCAGTCAGTGTGGTCTGGCTGGCAGTGATCAGGTGTGTCTGCGGTCTGAGCAGTCAGTGTGGTCTGGCTGGCAGTGATCAGGTGTGTCTGCGGTCTGAGCAGTCAGTGTGGTCTGGCTGGCAGTGATCAGGTGTGTCTGCGGTCTGAGCAGTCAGTGTGGTCTGGCTGGCAGTGATCAGGTGTGTCTGCGGTCTGAGCAGTCAGTGTGGCCTGGCTGGCAGTGATCAGGTGTGTCTGCAGTCTGAGCAGTCAGTGCGGCCTGGCTGGCAGTGAGCAGGTGTGTCTGCAGTCTGAGCAGTCAGTGCGGCCTGGCTGGCAGTGAGCAGGTGTGGCTGCAGTCTGAGCAGTCAGTGTGGCCTGGCTGGCAGTGATCAGGTGTGTCTGCAGTCTGAGCAGTCAGTGTGGCCTGGCTGGCAGTGATCAGGTGTGTCTGCAGTCTGAGCAGTCAGTGTGGCCTGGCTGGCAGTGATCAGGTGTGTCTGCAGTCTGAGCAGTCAGTGTGGCCTGGCTGGCAGTGATCAGGTGTGTCTGCAGTCTGAGCAGTCAGTGTGGCCTGGCTGGCAGTGATCAGGTGTGCCTGCAGTCTGAGCAGTCAGTGTGGCCTGGCTGGCAGTGATCAGGTGTGTCTGCAGTCTGAGCAGTCAGTGTGGCCTGGCTGGCAGTGATCAGGTGTGTCTGCAGTCTGAGCAGTCAGTGTGGTCTGGCTGGCAGTGATCAGGTGTGTCTGCAGTCTGAGCAGTCAGTGTGGCCTGGCTTGCAGTGATCAAGTGTGTCTCCAGTCTGAGCAGTCAGTGCGGTCTGACTGGCCGCAGCACAGCTCTGTGTCTCAGCTGTGAAACCGCAGTCCTCTCCGCTGTGGTTTCCAGCTGAGCTCACAGAGCCTGTTTGCTCAGAGCCGCTGACACACAGTAGCCGTGCCCCGAGGACAGATCCAGCAGCTCCACACTGACTCTATGTTCATGTGTAAAGGGGTTGGGGTGCTTTACAAAGTCATGAAACTGTCAGATCAAGAATAAAGTCCTCATAAAGTGGCTCACAATAATAATTTTGTAAGTTTCATTTAATCTTGCTTGTCGTCACCTCTATTTGTTATTTAGGTTTCAAATGTGCAGTTTATAAAAATATGTTATAGTAAACCTGTATTTTTATTTTAAAACAAGATTAAGGCAAGGCAACTGTCCTTAACCTAATGCAGTACCAGCCAGAATACATGCCTCTGGGACCCTTATAATAGTTTTCTGTTGTAAAAGCATAGCAAAGTGTAATAATGCACAGTGGAAGCATGGTAAAGCATAGCTAAGCATTGTAAAGGAATAGTAAAGTATATTAATAGAAATGTCAAACCAGGGTAAACTGGTAAATGCATAGTATGCCCATGAGAAAAGCATGGTGACTTGCCACAAATGGGATAGCTGTAGCTGCTTACTTCACACATAGGTCTAAATTCTCAATGCTATTTAATCCAAATCATCAGAATTTATTCAGAAAAGAAAAACTCACCCCATAAAGTTACCAAGCCAGATTTAACAACTCAAGACTTTTCATTTCGGAGCCTGTAGATAGTATTTAGTTGTTTCACATGAGAATCCATTTTAAAGTTTTTTTTTAATGTCTTTTGCTTTTGTTTCAGGAGTTATCTGTGTTACTCTAAACCAGTCAACCTAAAATCTGCCTTATTTTCTAATTCATGTATAGCAGTTACTCATGGTATAAAAATCTACTTTGATACAACTGATTAGCATATTTCTTATTTGAATGAAAACTCCTCTTGTGACCGAACAACAAGGATAACACAGTGTCGTCAATGAAGTCTTGTACAAATTCACAATGCTGTGCTTTCAATGCAATAGTTGTACTGACCAGTGCAGTGCAGTTTAGTGCCGTGCTGTAGCCAGAAGAAGGTACACTTTACTGTAGTTAAAGGTAAAATGGTAAACCATTAAACAGGGATAAACAGCTCCCAGTTACTGTAAGCTGAAACCCCAAGTTTGAAAAACAGTTTGATTGAGAAGAATGTAGTGGTGAGGGGATCCTGTTACCGCAGACAGACACACTGTTAGATTAATTGAATAAGAAACTAAAGAATACAGAAACCACAGGACCAGTCTGCCCAGCGATAACTAAGAACTGATTTACTACGGATTAGTAGCGCCAGCAGTTATTTATTAATTGAAATGCATTGTTTTAAAAAATGATTACTATTGAAAATACAGTCTGAGACTGACTAGAAGAATGATACACCGCAGTCTGCTGAAAACCCCATTTCATTTTCATTTAATCACTTGAATGACACGACTTTGAAAACATTCAGTTTATTAAGTTTGTGATTGAAGTTATATGAAGTTTCTTTCGGCATATCTAAATGTATTGCTATTCTCTGTGCTAAATTTAAAGTAGTGTCCCATTACCATTTAGGATTTTATAAACGCTTTTCTAGGCTGAAGAGATTTGATTCTTTCAACCTGTCCCCACAACTCATACCATTAAGTCCTGGGATCAGCCTAGCTCCCTCCTCTGTACCTTCTCGAGAGTTATAATGTCTGTGTACATAGTGAGGTGACTAGATCTGGACACTAGGTGCAGTCTAACTAGAGCATTATATAAACTCTGCTATAGGTTTACCACAGTATTTTTGCAGTTTTCATATGCTTTCCCCATCGTTATACTATGCACTTAGTTTACCGTGGTTTGTCTTTTTTAATATGCTTTACCATAACTTGCTAGTCGTACCTGCTTACCTGTGCTTTACCATGCACTTGGTGTGCTTTATAACACTTTCCTGTGCTTTTGTGTGGGGAGCTTTTACAAGGGCTTGTGTTCCACACTTTTGGTAAGGTAATCTAATCCTGTGTTTGCCTTTTTAATTTGCCTTTTTGCTTCACCATATTGGAGAGACACTTTTAAAGACCACTATAGACCAAGATCCTTTTCAAAGTATTTGTTCTCTGTTTGTAACCCATTCAAATACAGTGCAGGTTGAGCACACTACCAAAGAGTCGTTCAACTTCCTAGATTGTGAAGAAATCCAAAGGTTTCTGATTGCAAAACCCTGCAAACAGTCCAAATGTGTGTACAGAATAATCTTGATTTGCACCACTTGATTTTGCAATTTCAGAGTTGAAATTTGAATTCCTTGCCAATGCATCTGTTTTGAATGATACAATTGCAAAAATTTTGATTATGAAATATTTGTATATTCAAAAAAGGAAAAAAAACAGTAATTGAGTAACTGCAGTAATTAGAAACACTCAGAATGATAGCCTACATATTTCTGGTCTTTAAAAATCTTTTGGATTCTTCCACCATCTAGGCAGTTAAAGGAGTTTTTGGGGTCCAGGAACTGTATATGATAGAAAAACGGAATGAAGACTATGAAAAGGATCTGGGTGTTACAGTGTCTCAGACTGGTACTCTACACACACCTATAATGCAGTGCTTGGTTTCTGCACTTCTGCACTATGCCATCCAAGTTAGTAGCGGAGTGCCAGAATCTACCACCTCTCTCCTTGGCTCTCTGCTGCAGTCACTAACTCACAGCCAGCAGCAGTGCATTTATTTTTCCTATATTCTCATCCTGTGAGTCTACCCTTTTCCAAATAATGCTAACATTTTCCACCTGGCAACATTCCCTGCAACACCCGCATAGCCACCACAGATCACTGGTGCCATGTGCACCAGCTTCTGTTACAACACTCAAAATGTTTGCAATTAATTCAGTTTCTGAAGAGCAGCTCCTGATCTGAGGAGAAAACATCTTAACATAGACTTTAAAAAAAAACAGAAAAAAAACAGCAATTGGGCAATTAGAATAAGATGATTGCAAACATCAGGACATAGCGCTACAAAACAATTCCAGTCAGTCTTACCTAATATGTGTTACCCTCATTGTGTAGCTCTCACATTTTCCTTTACGTTTTTTAAGCAGCTTCTACAGCAGACAACGCCCTGATTCAGTCCAGATGCTGAATCTGTGCTTTAATAGTATCGAGCCTACTTACTTGACGTGAGGTTTTTTTAAATCATAATGAGAAAAAAAAGCAGCATAAAAAATATTTACTGTTAAAAAAGCAGCCAATGGTAATTAGATTAAAGGCAACAACAACGGCCCCAGTTAATAGAACCCAGCCGCACGCTCACATTAAATCTTGTTTATCTGAAACGTTTTCATGTTCTCTTCTTGTTTTTCTGCACTGTGACTAGGAGCCAGCAACAGAATTCATTCCTTATTATAAACTAACAGTGAAGGGAGCTGGCTTTCAATGTGAAACAGTTTGTTCTGCAGGGAGCACAGCCTCTCCTTTGTTAAATGTTCTTTCATTGAGGAGGTTTCAGAGATGTTTCAGAAGTGATGGTATGAGGTGGTCCAGGGTGGTCCAAAGTGGAAGGAGGTGGGTTTGAGTAGCTCAGCGGTTAGAGGAGGAAAGAAAGAAAGAAAGAAAGAAAGAAAGAAAGAAAGAAAGAAAGAAAGAAAGCGCTGGGCTGCAGTGTGGATGGCAGTGTGTTTGAGTAGCTCAGTGGTTGAAGAAAGCGCTGGGCTGCAGTGTGGATGGCAGTGTGTTTGAGTAGCTCAGTGGTTGAGGAAAGCGCTAGGCTGCAGTGTG
The DNA here is from genome assembly GCA_030684275.1 of Acipenser oxyrinchus oxyrinchus. Classification (NCBI taxonomy): domain Eukaryota; kingdom Metazoa; phylum Chordata; class Actinopteri; order Acipenseriformes; family Acipenseridae; genus Acipenser; species Acipenser oxyrinchus. The sequence continues at coordinate 7,705,297 of CM060280.1, read as the reverse complement.
GAAGGCAGTGTGTTTGAGTAGTTCAGTGGTTAAAGAAAGAAAGAAAGTGAAGAGTATTTGATATGAACAATATTTAGCTTGGGGGGAGGGGGGGGGGAATAAGTAGCTTAGAGGGGGAGTTTGAATGAAAACACAACCTCTTTATACTTACAGTTGTATGCTATTTTTGGTAAAGTAAAAAGCAGAGTGAACTGACGATATCCTACTACTGTCAAGGTCTGTGAGCTCCTGTACAGTACATTAGCAGCACAGAAGAACTTTCCCATCAAGGCTCAGGGTTCAAAAGGACTTCCAGATTGTTTTGAAATTCTGTCTGTTCACAGCCCGTGCTTATGGACCTGGGGGTTGGTGCTGCTTATTCAGAAGCTGTTTGTTTTGAGTTGTTCCCTGGGTCTCAATTGATTCCAGATGTTTGAGATGGAAGGCTGTGGGTATAGTTTCCTGTGACAAAGCCTGGGAACTGAAGTCTGCTGAAGTTTATTTACATTTGTTATACTGTACTACTTTCTCCATTTGTTTGCTTTGTATTTTTATATCAAGTCCCACATGCTGAAATAGCCTTGGATTACTCCACAGGAAACATAGACGTGATCAAATACAGACATCTTTATAGCTGTAGCATACTCACAATCAGTTATACACTAAACTTAAATGTAACTGTGTTTAGAAAACATTGCAAAACAGAGGCCTGGCATTCTGTGAGCTGAACCTGGAGCTCGAGGGTTCCCTCAATCCTTGCATGCCGCAAACCAGCGACTTCCATCAGTATGTGTATGTGGCACTTTCCATTGCTGCAGATACATTTGCAGTTTATAATTAGTGCATTTCTAAATTACATTTTTTTAAATAGATAAACAATAAGGTGAAACTTAAACTCAGGATGAGATGGATTTTTTTATAGGATTTTAGATCCAGTATCCGGTATTTCATATTTCATGTTTCGTTCTGTTTTCATTTAGGATGGCGTCCTTCGTGAAGAGCTTTGTTGCTGAAGTATTGCTCCTGGCGGCCTTGCTTGACCCTGTGTGGCCTTTGAACCAGAATGACCCCAACGTGTGCAGCCTGTGGGAGAGGTGAGTGAGGCAGTAGCACTCCACTAATCTAATTACATCAGGAGCTAGAGATTCAACAATTAACAGATTCATGGATTTTATTTTGCTTGCCTCAATTAAACATTGATTGATGGATTAATTGCCCTGGTGCCCTATCTGGAGCCTCACCTATAAATATTATATTCCTAGCACATGCATGTTTTTTAGTTGTATTTGAAGACTTTCGTGAACAGTCTGTTAACATTCTGGTTATTGCCTTCATCACCACACTGAGTTTGATTTGATCAGTCAAAACCCCCATAAGCCACATCTGTATTTTTTTAGAGCATTTATAACAGCACTGGGTGCTAGCAGTGCTGTAAAATGCTCTAAAATCAATATCCAAGTGCCCTATTTAAATAAGTTAATGAAATACTGTTTTTAAATGGAGTAATTAAGCAAGTCCTTAAAAAGCATGTTATTCGCAAAACAGGTTTCTTAAAGGGTGCATAAGGACCTTTTTATTTTATTGTGTTACATGTTCCCATGTGTTGCTACATCCTCCTGCTCACATATGTAACTGAGATGGATTTACCAGTGAGCAGGAGGAGGATGGGAAATGTAGTTCTGAGAGGTCCATGCGGGTACATGTGAAGCCATCTTGAGGCAGGGAATGCAATCTAAAGGTTTAAAAAAGTGATGAAAATGTACCAAAAAAAATTTAAAACAATACACACACCTTACGTAAACAGTTGTAGCAACACATGGGAACTCGTAACACAATAAAAAGGTCCTTATGTACCCTTTAAGTCCAACTTTATTTATACGTTTGTGGGTGGTATAGCTGGCAGTTAATATTCTTAAAACAATAACCACATTTTATTATAATGTATAAACCTGTTCTCAATATCGCTCTCTGAAAACAATAGCAGATTTACAAGTTGCAATAAACTAGACCACATTCTATTAACGTTAAAGTTCATAAATCGAGGTTGTTACACAGGCAAATTATTTACCAGCAATCTATTTTAAAAACAAGGGGGATTTATTAAACATACATAATATGTGCATAAAATAAAAACAAGAAGCAATAATGCAGAACAACAGCATAAACAATTAAGCAGGCAATACATTCGCAATTGCACAGTCAATATTACATTAAACAAAGTTACAATAAAACAAAGCATTAGACAACAATTTATCAATGACACAACAATAATAACATTTGAGTAATTGGTCAAAACAACTATATATTTCTGCAAGAGATTATCTATACTTGCTAAGCTTAAAAACTGTAAATTGCATGCAATTACGATGAAAACTCCTTCATAGTTTACCATACAGAAAACAAGAAATAAGCATTTAGGATTGTGTTCTTTAAACGCAATGCTCCATTAGTGAGATATCTGATTCTGTATCCTAAGCTATTCTATAGTACTGCAGGTGACATAGAATTACTTGCATAAGCCACTCTCTAAAATGACTTCACAATGAATACCACAAGTTACCAAAATTACGATATGAATATGGTAAGATACCTGTTACCTAGTCACGTACACACACACACACACACATATATATATATATATATATATATATCATACCATAGTAGTATCCCACATGACACTACCTTTAGTCCTATTTGCAGTTCATTCAAGGTCTGTTAAACACTTTCTTCCTTGAAAATGTGACCCGCGGTGTCAAGCAGAACAGGTTTTTAAGCTCAGACACACTGAGAAAAGCAATTTGTCAGTCTGCTAATAGACTTGTGTGTATTTTTGCAGCTTCACCACGACAATGAAGGAGTCGTACGCCCATCTCTTTGACCAGGTGCACGAGGAGCCCTGCGCAGACCCCTGGAGCTTCTACAAGTGCACCAGACACAAGTGAGTGTGCAGAGAGGTGAAGAACACTGCAGGGCTCGGCGTGTCTGCGGGATTCAGTCAAACAATACAGCACCGCTCAATGAGCCGCAAAGGACTAGAAGACAGAGAAAAGAAATCTGGAAACTGTTTTGCCATGTTATAATATTATGACCAGGGAAGTGTTAGATGTATTTAAATCTTTTATATAGTAGCAGATGTCTTTCTTTCTTTTTTTAAATAATACATGTTTGACGTGTTTCTTTCAAAACTGCACTTGTCAGACCTGTATCGCAAATGGAAGTGCACAACAGGTGATATTTATTAAATTCATTTGTGATCTAAAACCCCTTCAAGAAAATCTAAAAGCATTAACTTCATCTACAGCTATGGCCAAAAGTTCAGCGTCATCTATAGAATTAACACATTTTGCTTCGTAAAGTCGAATGCAACCTGCTTGATAATGTTACGTTAACATATTGAATTACATACTGCTTTGTAGTTTTCCATACATTTAATGAAAAATGTGACATTTTGAAATTTAACATGAAATACTATACTACTATTATGGCTTCTGGTAGACTTTTCGCCATATCATTTTATAGTTTCTTTGATTACGTGATGTTAAATAAAATATCTAAATTATGTTCATATGTTTTTTTTGTTTTTTTTTTAGAAATGATGTCTCAATCCTAAAGCTCTAGGTGATGCAAAGCTTTTGGCCATAGTTGTGGTTTTAAAAAAAAAAAAAAAGCCTTGTTGTTTGATCACAATAAGACTGTGTAAGTTCCTTGCTCACCTGATTTCCTCATATACATGGGTTCCAGGTTCTGAAGGCATGCTGTCTGTGTGTCTCTCTATAGGATCACGTACAAGACAGCCTATAGACAAGGGGTGAAGCTGGCTTACAGGAGGCGATACCAGTGCTGCCCTGGCTACTACGAGAGCAGAGAAACCTGCGTTCGTAAGTGGGGTGTCTGCATACCATACTGTTGAGTTCAGAAGCACGGGATTAGAAAACCAGAAGGCTAGCATCCATTATAGAAACCTAAGAAGGTTTTACACAGTTAACCTTAAAAAGGTTTTCCGTAGTGAAAGCATTGTAAAGTGTAATAAAGCACATTGAAAATATGGTAAAGCAAAGGTAGGCATTGTTAAACCCAGAGAGGTATTTTATTACAAATCATGGTAAGCTATGGTAATTGCATAGCATAACCATCAGAAAATCATGGGAAAACTGCAAAAACACTGTGCAAATCTACTAAACGTTTATAAGGGTATTAAAATCTTCCAGTGTTCAGATCATTAATATAGACACTAAAGACCTGTTTCTCTGTGAAGGAGCTCTGTGACAGTATTCACATTCCTGTATCTCTGTGATGGAGTCCTGTATAACAGTATTGACATGCCTGTATCTCTGTGATGGAGTCCTGTGTGACAGTATTGACATGCCTGTATCTCTGTGATGGAGTCCTGTGTGACAGTATTGACATGCCTGTATCTCTGTGATGGAGTCCTGTGTTACAGTATTGACATGCCTGTATCTCTGTGATGGAGTCCTGTGTTACAGTAATGACATGCCTGTATCTCTGCGATGGAGTCCTGTGTGACAGTATTCACATGTCTGTTTCTTTGTGTTCCTGCAGCCCGCTGTACCCGGGAGTGTGTCCATGGGCGCTGCCAGGCTCCTGACCGGTGCCAGTGTGAGCCAGGCTGGAGAGGGGAGGACTGCTCCAGCGGTGAGTACTGCACAGGGGGGGGGGGGCTGTGTTTGTCTGAGTGTGTGTCTGTGTGTGAGTGTGTGTCTGTGTGTGTCTGTTGAGTGTGTCTGTGTGTTGAGTGTGTCTGTGTGTTGCGTGTGTCTGTGTGTGTCTGTCTGTCTGAGCACCTGTGTGTGTCTGTGTGTTTGTCTATGTGTGTCTGTCTGAGCGTGTGTGTGTGTTTCTGAGTGTGTCCATGTGTTTGTCTGTGTGTGTGTGTGTCTGAGCACTATTTATTTTATTTGTTTACATCGTCTTGCATATCTTACGATCGAGTCCTTTATAGTTAAGGGTGATCTACTACAGTAAGGTCTTCTAGTATATTTTAGGAGATCACACTGTAGTCTTTACCTACAGTTTAAAGCGCTTACACACAATCTGGAAACCAGCACGCATGCCTAAAGGCATCGCCCATATAGTATCTATAAATTGGAAGTTATCCCATTTGTGCTTCCTGGGGACCCTAAAGCAGTCCAGATGTGCGGTGTAATTGTGTGTGTGAGTGTGATGGGACAGGGCCTTATAAGGACCATGTGCAGCCATGGCAGTAATCGTTCCTAACACTTTCTGGATGTTCAGACACTGAGCTAGCTGTACGATGGGAGAACAGCCGGCTGGAATTTTCCCACATTATAGTCAATTCCAGCGGGACCTGCACTTAGGAAGACATTTCTGGGATTATAGTTCATTCTGCAGGGAGATGTAATTCTGGCCTGAACCGCTCTGCATTAGCTGGGCTACACTTAAAAATTCTGCACATTTTCAAGGGATGCTTTTGTAGCTGACAAAATAAATCTATAAATCTGTTCTGTACTTACTTCTGCAATACAGGTCTATAATGTGTAGTTTTGAAAGAAACACATGTTATAGCAAATCCTTTTTAAAGCACAGTATCTAATCCCACACTTAAATACATCTCTGTTTGCAATCACTGTCTTTATTTTAGGGAGCACCAGCCCCCTCTAGAGCACATCTGTGTATTGTCAGTAAAAGAAAAGAAAGTGGTAGATCACTAGATGGAGCGGGCTCCTAATTGTGTAAAGACTGATCTATCCTAAGTTACATGTATTTGTGGCAGGCAACTGCAAGAGCAGCTCTTGAACTGGGGTGAAAGAATAAAAAATAAAAATAATAATTAAACACAGTATTTGATTAAGTGCAGTAAGAACCACTCAGATGATTGCAAACCTCATCAAAACTTGGGGGCAATAAAAATAAATAAATGAATAAATAAAATTGAAGCTACTCCAAATTAAGGATGTTACATTTACAATATTATGAACTGGGGAGTTTTGAATTCATATATTTACTTGTATACTACCTTGCACCCTTGTCTCTATGTGTGAGTTCGGGTGTGTTGAGTTGATGTCTGTGTTACTGCAGTTCGGATGTGTTGAGTTGAATTCTGTTTCTGCAGTTCGGATGTGTTGAGTTGATGTCTGTGTTACTGCAGTTCGGATGTGTTGAGTTGAATTCTGTTACTGCAGTTCGGATGTGTTGAGTTGATGTCTGTGTTACTGCAGTTTGGATGTGTTGAGTTGAATTCTGTTACTGCAGTTCGGATGTGTTGAGTTGAATTCAGTTACAGCAGTTCGGATGTGTTGAGTTGAATTCTGTTACTGCAGTTTGGATGTGTTGAGTTGATGTCTGTGTCACTGTGGTTCGGATGTGTTGAGTTGATGTCTGTGTTACTGCATTTCAGATGTGTTGAGTTGAATTCTGTTACTGCAGTTTGGATGTGTTGAGTTGATGTCTGTGTTACTGTGGTTCGGATGTGTTGAGTTGATGTCTGTGTTACTGCATTTCGGATGTGTTGAGTTGATGTCTGTGTTACTGCATTTCGGATGTGTTGAGTTGATGTCTGTGTTACTGCGGTTTGGATGTGTTGAGTTGATGTCTGTGTCCCTGTTCCTCCAGCCTGTGATGGGCAGCACTGGGGACCAGCCTGTCAGAACGAGTGTGTGTGTCAGAACGGGGGCCGCTGTGACCCGCTGTCTGGGGCCTGCTTCTGTCTCCACGGTTACAATGGCTCCCGCTGCGAGGACCCCTGCCCCCCGGGGACCTACGGTCAGGGCTGTCAGTATGAGTGCCTGTGTGGAAGTGGAGCCATGTGTGACGGGGGGACCGGGGAGTGCCGCTGTGCAGAGGACTTCACCGGGACATAGTGAGTGCACTGCCACCTTCCACCTTACCTTTCCTTTAAACAGCTTACTATAGGAAAGCAGAGCAAAGGGTAATAAAGCATAGGTAAGCACTGTAAACCCTGACGAGGTAAGCATTGTAGACCGTGGTAAACTATGATAAACGCACAGTGTAGCAATGGGAAAAGAGGGCTGAGTCCTGAGTGGTTCTATTGCAATTACTCAGACATTGTGTGTTTCGTTTTCTATTTTCTGTGTTAAGATGCTTTCCCCTGAGTTCAGGAGCTGCTCTGCAGTTGTCGTTGCCTGCTGTAGATTTTTGTAATGTAATGATCGGCCAAAGACGGTTATTTCCAACTAGTGTTTTCCCCCGTGGGGGGATTTATTGACCCGCTTACTAACATTACAATAAAGATACAGTAAAATGGGCAAAAAATCATCACATTTCAGGGCAGCAGTAATTAGATACATCACTTTTAATATCATTAAAAATAAGTAAAATCCAGCTGCAACTAGTGCACAGCTGTGTATTACTGGCAATACAAAAATAAACTTGGTCTTTTAATACCTGTTCACTCAATGACGCTTCTCCTATAAAGAGATCACATGGCTGAAAGCTAAGGCCAAAAGTTTTTAATCGTCCTACTGAATTAACTCATTTTGTTTCATAAAGTCGAATGAAACCTGCTGAATAATGTTACGTTAACATATTGAATAACATACCACTTTCTAGTTTTCCATACTTAACGGTAAAAGGAAAAAAATTGAAAAATGTGACATTTCGACATCTAACATGATATACTGTGCTACTATTATGGCTTCCAGCAGACTTTTACAATATCATTATGAAGTTTTTTTGATTACATGATGTTAAATAAAATATCTAAATTATGTTCATATATGTTTTTTTTTGTCTCAATCCTAAAGTTCTAGGTAATGCAAAACGTTTGGTCATAGCTGTAGAGCTGAATAGCGGCTCTTGAACTCTGTGCTGTGAATAGCAGGCTAAAGGTCAATAACAACCCCTTGCTTCACCTCCTCTAGCTGCAAGATTCCCTGTGAGCCTGGGAGCTGCCCGCCCCGCTGCTCCTGTCAGAATGGAGGGCACTGCCAGGGGGTAGGGAGCTGCGTCTGCCCGCCAGGCTGGATGGTAGGTTTGTTTGATGCCAGCATGCTTATTACTGCCATTGGTAGAATGGTACCACAGTATGCCAACTATACCCTTCCCATGATCTTCAATGATATTGCAATAGCACAACAATGGCAAAGCAAGTGTTCTGAACTGCAACGGTAGCACAGCTACAATGGGATGAGGCTGCCATTGAGAGAATGGTACCACAGTATGCCAACTATATGCTTCTCAAATGATCTTCAGTGGCAATGGTTCTGTACTATGGAGCAATGGAAGCACAAGTGCAGCTACAATGGGATGAGGTTGTCTTTGATTGAATGGTACCACAGTATGCCAACTATACGCCTCCCAAAAGGTCTTCAATGGCAATGCAGTGGTTCTATGCTAAGGTAGCATGGCTACAATGCCATTGGTAGAATGGTACCCTAGTCAGGGGTAAGATTTTCATATTATAGACATGCCAATTAAATCACAATCAATATAAAGTTTTAATAACATAACAATAGCGTTTACTAAGGAGAGGAACCCTTCAGCGCTCGTCCGGTTCCTGGTAGCTGACTGATCTCATAATGTAGTGAAGTCAGGTCTTGAAGGGTCCCAGTGATTCAGAATCAGTAACGTCTCTCTCCCTCCTTGTCTCTCAGGGCTCTGTCTGCACAGTGCCGTGTCCAGAAGGGCGATTCGGACTCAACTGCTCCCAGGACTGTCTGTGTCACAACAATGGACAGTGTGACCCGGTCAGCGGACACTGTCACTGCACTAAGGGGTACACAGGGGACAGGTCAGTGCGCGCCTTCATTGTCCAGAGCCTTCTGACCGTCACACACTTTTACATTGCTCTATTCAAAATGTCTATGTGTTTAAAAACAGATCTCTTAACAAGATGAAAACATGACCCCACGTGGCCAGATAGAGTCAGTGTGTTTTGTAACAGAGCACACTCTTTTGTAGGTTGCACACTGTTACAACTGAGCCCTAATGTATTTATGATTAGCACAGTAAGAAGCAGGGGGAATCTTCAGCTAAAGCTGCACCTAAAACCGAAGGAATTCTACAGCTTTAGGATCAAGACTTTTCTTTGGTTTTAAAATTCTGAGGTGATTGGTTGATTTAATGTTCCTTACAGAATTACCCTTATAAAAGCATACCATAGTGAAAGCCTAGCAAAGTGTAATAAAGCCTAGTGAAAGCTTGGTAAAATGCAGGTAAGCATTGTATAGCCCAGAGAGGTATGGTAAAGCGTATTAAAAAACATGGCAAACTATGCTAAATGTATAGTATAATAACCAAGGGAAAACAAACTATGCTAAATGTATAGTATAACCAAGGGAAAATATTTACAGTGGAACTATACTGTGGTAAACTTTTACAAGAATACACCTGTAATATATGTAACTCTGTATAGTCTTTCTCCTGCTCTCTCTCTCTCTCTCTCTCTATATCTCTCTCTCTCTCTCTCTCTGCCCCCTCTGTGTCTCCCCCTCCCTCTTTGTGTCTCCCCCCTCTGTCTCTCCTCCTCTCTCTCTCTCTCTCTCTCTCCCTCTCTCTCTCTCTCTCTGCCCCCCTCTGTGTCTCCCCCCTCTCTTTGTGTCTCCCCCTCTCTCTGTCTCTCCCCCCCTCTCTTTGTCTCTCTCCCCTCTCTCTCTCTCTCCCCCTGCGCCCCCTCTCTCTGCCTCTTCCCTCTCCCTCTCTGCCCCACTCCCCTCACTTTCTTAGGTGTCAAGAGGAGTGCCCAGTGGGTCGATACGGCCAGGACTGCACCGAGTCATGTGACTGCATGAATGGGGCGCGCTGTTTCCATATCAATGGGGCGTGTTTGTGTGAGCATGGGTTCCGCGGGCCGCGCTGTGAGGAGAGGATGTGTCAGCCAGGCCTGTATGGGGTGCACTGTGACCTGGCCTGCCTCTGCCACCCCACACACACTCTCAGGTGAGAAAAGAGGGGGTAAAGAGACAGGAACAAAGTAAATAAAAAGAATTAGTATGAAATGGTAAGAAAGTAAAGAAAAAGTAAAATTCAGAAAAAAGAAAGGGCAAGGGAAAAAATAAAAACACTTAAATAGAGTAAAATATAAAATCATTTTAGAAAGAAAGAAGCAGAAAAGTAAAGAAAGTAACATAGAAAACAGAGAGAGAGAGAGGGATCTTGCTGCAGTCCTTCACTAACAGGCTCCCTCCCTCCTGCTCCTTCCTGCTCTCTGTCTCCAGCTGTCACCCGATGAAGGGGGAGTGCACCTGCAGGCCCGGCTGGGCGGGGCTCCTATGCAATGAGACCTGCCCCCAGGGGTACTTTGGGGCGGGCTGCCAGGAGACCTGCCTCTGCCTCAACGGGGGCACCTGCGACAGCGAGATGGGGCGCTGTCACTGCGCGGCGGGGTACATGGTGAGGAGAGACTCGCACGCTAGAGAGGAAAATCCAGTTACAGCTAGCAATACAAGGCACAACCCCATTGGACACTACAGGCAGCAGCTACACTTATAATGTCACTGAGAGTGTAGATCTGCACTCAGAGTCAGTGAAGCATTCGAAACGTTTCAACCACAGCAGGTTGTATATAAACAGATGAAGTATGTTAATATGAGCTTTGCGCCTGCTTTTTATTTAGATTTAATGTTTATTATTGTGTTCGGTGGCTACCTCTAATCAAGAGAGTGGATTTTTTCTTACACTCTTTATAGGCAGCCTGACACTTCAAAGAGTGTGTGAGAAATACTCTATACTTTATTAGAGGTAGCCATCGAACACTTATAGACATACATTATTCTTGTTTGAATCGCTTTGTATATAATTTTCTGTTTCAGTCACCCCATCTCGTGACTTTTTAAAAAGTAATCCCTGTGGTCTCAAATGAGCCAACGTGTCAAAGTTTGACATGCATTTCGTCAAAGTGGAAAGTTTAAAATACCGTACTCTTGTTGTCCTGCAGGGGGAGCACTGCTCCAGCCACTGCCTGCCCGGCTCTTTCGGCATGAACTGCTCGTCCCGCTGCTCCTGCAGGAACTCTGTGGCCTGCTCCCCCATCGACGGGAGCTGCTTCTGCAGGGAGGGTGAGAGACAGACTCGAAACCCATTCCATAACACAGGGATATACAACCACCTGCCATTAGCACTCATCACACTGACAGGAGCCTTTATCTGTAGATCTCACAAAGGAGGTGCTGTCCTCCCCAATTGATATATTAATACCACACTGAAGCCACTGGCCGACCCTCTTTGCTGATATTTAATACCACACTGAACGAACTGGCCGAAACATTTGTCTGCTTGACTTTCATAGCGTTTTACCTTCTGATTAAGCGCTTTGAAGTTCTGGAAAATATATAATCACTGACTAATATTGAGAGCAAATGTCACAGGACTTTGTGGTAAAACTAGGGTATTGCTACAACTCTCTCAGTTGTTACAATGCAATTCAACTTCTGTACGGATCTAGACATTCTGGAGTCTGTTCAATTGATCTAAGTACTGCCACTCAATAAATAGTATAAATTGATCCTTTTACAGTCTCATTAGAAATTGTTTAATAACTCTTTCAATACTCCACAGATCTGTATCCTGATCTGGGAATGATAAGTCCAATCAACATTGCAGAGCGTGCCAGTAATATAGGAAAGAGAACTCCACTCAACACTGCAGAGCGCTCTAGCAGTATAGGAAAGAGAGCTCCACTCGCAACACTGCAGAGTGCTCTAGCAGTATAGAAAAGAGAACTCCACTCTCAACACTGCAGAGCGCTCTAGTAGTATAGGAAAGAGAACTCCATTCAACACTGCAGAGCACTGTAGTAGTATAGGAAAGAGAACTCCACTCAACACTGCAGTCCTGTAATCTAATCTAATACTAATTTGTGTATATAATCCCATTTTGATTTATTTTTCAGTGCAAGACACTGAAACTATTTATTTAATTATTCTAGGTTTGTCTTTCTGTAATGTTACTTACAGCTGAAGTTCAAATGCTAAACCTGATGCTTTTCAATGTACAGGATGGCGAGGGTCGGACTGCTCCACTCCGTGCTCTAAGGGGACTTGGGGCCCCGGCTGCAAGGGTACGTGCCAATGTGCCAATGGAGCGGCCTGCAGCCACCTGGATGGATTGTGCAGCTGTACCGCGGGCTGGCAGGGAGAGAAGTGCCAGCTGCCCTGCCCTGTGAGTTCAGAGATCTTTATATCACCAGTGTGGGAACCAGGAGAGGTGCACTAGAGCCAGGGGGCTGGAGGAGAGGAGAGGAGACCAAGCTCACTGCAGGGAGCCATTGGTTTAGGCAGTATGAGCAAGTGGTTATTCTAAAATAAAATCATAAGAAACGTTTGAGAATGAGAAAAGGCCATTCAGCCCATCAAGACTCATCCCTTGTTAGCACACCATTCTCCCTAATAAATTCAGGGTAATGCAGTAGATGCAAATCATATCCAGTTTTTTTTTTCTTTTTAAATAAATAAACTACGTTTTAAAAAAGAGTAAGATACAAGTAAGATTTTCTAGACAATGTGGGGAAGCTATAAAAAAAGGCCAACAAGATTATTATTATTATTATTATTATTTATTTATTTCTTAGCAGACGCCCTTATCCAGGGCGACTTACAGTCGTAAACAAAAATACATTTCAAGAATCACAGTACAATGATAATACAATTAAGATCAAGATAAATAGGATAAATAATAGAGGGAGTTGCAGAAGTCTAGGGGGCAGAGTAGCAGGGCCTGGACCAGGAGCTGGGTGGTGTAGTTGGTGAGGAAGGGTCGGATTCTTCGTATGTTGCTCAGGAAGAATCGGCAAGTGCTGTGCATTATAAATATCATATGGGAGATACAGAAATTGAGAAGGAATCTATGAAAAAGACCTAGGAGTTTATGTTGACTCAGAAATGTCTTCATCTAGACAATGTGGGGAAGTTATAAAAAAGGCCAACAAGAGGCTCGGATATATTGTAAAAAGTGTGGAATTTAAATCAAGGGTAGTAATGTTAAAATTCTACAATGCATTAGTACGACCTCACCTAGAATATTGTGTTCAGTTCTGGTCACCTCGTTACAAAAAGGATATTGCTGCTCTAGAAAGAGTGTAAAGAAGAGCAACCGGAATTGTCCCGGGTTTAAAAGGCATGTCGTATGCAGACAGGCTCAAAGAATTGAATCTATTCAGTCTTGAACAAAGAAGACTACGCAGTGATCTGATTCAAGCATTCAAAATTCTAAAAGGTATTGACAATGTCGACCCAGGGGACTTTTTCGACCTGAAAAAAGAAACAAGGACCAGGGGTCACAAATGGATATTAGATAAAGAGGCATTCAGAACAGAAAATAGGTACTTTTTTACAGAGAATTGTGAGGGTCTGGAACCAACTCCCCAGTAATGTTGTTGAAGCTGACACCCTGGGATCCTTCAAGAAGCTGCTTGATGAGATTCTGGAATCAATAAGCTACTAACAACCAAACAAGCAAGATGGGCCGAATGGACTCCTCTCGTTTGTAAACTTTCTTATGTTCTTAAGAGCATGATTAGCATCAAAAGAATATTGAATAATCTATCAACACTTTTAAAACGTGCTCTGAACTAAAACTATACCAACCTTAATTAATTGATTGCCTAGTATACGAAATGCAACGGTTGATTTTCTCTGCTGTCCCCAGGAAGGAACACACGGGCCGAGCTGTGGGCTGCGCTGTGACTGCCAGCACGCCGATCACTGTGACCCGGTCAGTGGGGAGTGCCAGTGTCTGCCAGCATGGATGGGTGAGGCTCACTGCTTCTAACTGGGACGAGTCTTTGTGATGGATTAACACAGAATGATTCGCTCAGGACAACAATTAGTTTAATACCAATTCTTTATTAAACTCCATTCAACACATGCAATGCGAAAAAAGGTAATAAATGTGCATATTTACCAACCTCGGAGATACAGTCGCAGTGCTTCTGCTCTTCCTCTGGTCTAACAAAGAGCTCTAAATAAGCCTTTCTATACCTAACCAGTGGGTCCATCATTCTACAACAATTCTTTTGTTTATAACTGTGTTCCAGTTCTTGGTCACTTCTAATTTTCAAAGATAAACATAATCACAACACACACACACCCTGCTACTAAGATACATTGCTACAGGAGATTACAAGACACAGCCATCAGTACAGAAGAGTACAAGACACCGACAACCTCCAGATATCGTGCCCCCTTCTACAAGCTTGCCTTTTAATTTAATATGCAAAACATAGCAACATATGAAATAGAAAAACAACACCTCATCTTGCAACAGTAGCAATGATAATAAAAATGCTACTGATTGCAATAGTAATTATACTGTATCCCTCGCAGGCACTCGCTGTGACAGGCCCTGTGAGGAGGGACGCTGGGGGCCGAGCTGCAACATGAGCTGCTCCTGCAGCAATGGCGCCACCTGTCAGCCAACAACTGGGAACTGCATCTGTGCCCCTGGGTTCAGGGGACCCCACTGCCAGCATGGTAAGCAAAGCCCCCGGGATAGACAGCTTCTCATAGGACATCGGGGACATCCTGCTTACAAGCCCTTTTCTGCAACCACTGGACCACACAGCCTTATAGATTATTGTTGCAGTCCAGTTCAGTGATTTTTGTGATGTTGTGATGCTTCCAGCTTGTCCCTCTGGTTACTACGGTCCCCAGTGCAGCCGGGAGTGTCCGCAGTGTCCTCACAGCAGTGTCCCCTGTCACCATGTCACTGGACACTGCGAGTGCAGCCCCGGGTTCACCGGCCCCCTCTGCAATCAAGGTCAGGCTCTCAAAAAAACGTCAGCCACAAAATATATACTAACAGAATGCACTATGTAATCATGTGCTGCCATTTGAAAGTACAATTACAGTTTGCAAAAAAGGTTTTAAAACTAATATTTCTCAAAATCTGATGTACCGATACTGGGAAAATCTTTAATGGATTGGTATGTTAAAGGAGAGCGAACTAAATGTTGTTTTATTTATTTATTTATTTTTATATATCTTATTGGTATTAGCACTGCTATCACTGACCCTGTTTTAGATTAGTGCTAACCAAGGTTTTAAAACCCATTTTCTTACTTCTTATTGGCATTTGCAACATTATCACTGGCACCCCTTTTCCTGTGCTGTTGGTCTTTTGATTATTTTCTTGAAAGCTAATTATGATTTCCTCTGACTCGCCTATGTGTGTCGCTTTGTATTGCAGTGTGCCCAGCAGGTCGCTATGGTAACAAGTGTTCTGGAGTGTGCAAATGCACCAACAACTCGTGGTGTAACCGTGCCGACGGGTTGTGTGAGTGCCACCCTGGCTGGACCAGCGTGGACTGCTCTCAGCGTGAGTGAACGAGATCAACCATACGTTTCATTGTGATGCAGTTCAGTCTCCCTGCCTCAAGTCTGCCCTGGACTGGAGGGAGCAGCCTTTCTCTTAGGGGGTGAGGGAGGGAGCAGTTCAGTCTCCATGGGTGGGACTGATAGGGTCTCAATTCAACTTCTGTTTGATTTCTGTTGCTGATGGAAATGAAAAACAGTGACCAGTTTCAAAAGACAGAACAACCTAACATTGTAAAGCAGGGATTAGCCTAGCCTCCCTTTCCCTGTATCCTCTCAAGTGCATTCACTGTGTAGATCAGTGTGTATTGTTGCCCTCCTGGCTCTGTACCCTAACCCAGCCATGTCTCTCCCCCTCCCCCTCCCCAGCATGCTCTCCAGGGTCCTGGGGTCTACCCTGTGCTTATGGCTGTCTGAATGGAGGAGCTTGCAGCCCTGCTGCTGGAGAGTGTGAATGCGCCCCAGGCTTCAGCGGCAAATACAGCAACCAGCATAAGGGCCACAATCTGCATCTTCTATTCGCTCCCCCTTTATAACGCTGGAGTCGGGAGGCATGGTTACGAGCCTGTGCTGTTTGTGTTCCGCCTTGCAATGAGAAAGAAAGTGCTGGTGTTGTGGAGTGAATGGGAGACATGACCATCCAGCCTGATAATCCGCTGTATAAAGGGGGAAAAGGGGGAGCAGTGTATGTATGTTGCAGTGGTGGTTATGTCAGTGCTTCTGGAACTCACCCTCCCCCGTCCCCCCACAGGCTGCCCCCCCGGAGTGTATGGGCCAGACTGCCGACACCCCTGTCGGTGCCAGAATGAGGCTGAGTGCAATCAGGAGACTGGGACCTGCTCCTGTCGAGAGGGGTATACAGGCAAACACTGTGAATCGAGTAAGTGAAGGGGCTCACTGCACCCCAACATACTGCCTATATACACAGAACCTTACAAAGCAAGTCGCTCACAGAATTTCTTTATATGAATCATAACCTGCAGCACCGTGGTCCTTGATAGCCTTGATTCCTTAAACAGCTCTCCCCACTTAGATGGAAGTTGATTCCAGGCAGCTGAAGAATTTATTTACTTGAATCATAAAACCATGGCCCTTGATAGCCTTTAGATTAATAGCAGAACAATTATAGTAAGTACAGTCGCTGACAGGGCGTGCCGCTGTGTCGCTGCAGGGTGTCGTCCTGGAACGTTTGGGCTGCACTGCCTCCAGACCTGCCTATGCCCTCACAACGTCTCCTGTGACCCCAAGACTGGGGGCTGCGCCTGTGAGCAGGACGGGACGGGGGACTGTCGCAACGGTAAGAACCTCCTACACAAACCACTGGACGTGAGAGCACAGCGCCGTACACCGGTCCTTTCAGTAGACTCTGACCTCAACCTCAGTGTAGATTTCAATGGGTTTCTAAGCCCCTCACTAAAGGCACCTGTGTCACACAGTCAGGGGAGTGCAGGTTCCTGGTTGAGCCAAGCTGCACTGTGCACTGACACCCCTATAATGTTTCCACAATCAGCCTTGCAGAGTTTGTTCAGAAGCAATTAGCTGAGATAAACAGAAGCACAGCAAGCAATGATATGAGCAGAAACAGCAACAGAGAAGGATATGAAACATGGAAGAATTTCAACATGTAAATGTAAATGGTATAAAGTACAGCTATGACCAAAAGTGTTGCATCTAAATGATGTTCATATAGTTGTTTTTTTTTTCCTTTTACTTATGTCTCAATCTAGATGATGCAAAACTTTTGGCCATAGCTGTATGAAAGAGGAGGGTGGGATTGAGGTAGAATGCGGAGTCGTGTGTGGTGATCACTGTTGTTTCCCCCCGTGTAGCTGAGCAAGAGGGAGGCGGAGGCAGCAGCTCTGTGGTCCCCGTAGGCCCAGTGGAGAGGGACTCTGTGGGGGCCATTGCTGGCATCGTCGTCCTGGTCATGCTGGTGCTGCTGCTGCTTGTGCTGCTCCTGGTGTACCGCTGCAGACACAAGAGCAAGCAGGGCCGGGTCCCCACTGTCGCCTACTCCACAGCCAGGGTGCTGAACTCAGAGTACGAGGTGCCAGGTAAGGCAAGCTCCCAGAAATAATTTGACAGACGAGCAAGCATTATAGCAGCTTTTCAAAAGTACTAGGAAACAGAAACTACGATAGCTCTGTGCAGCCACTAAAAAAAGTGCCTTTTCTTTTATTTGTTTGCAGTCATCCTTAGTGCTTCCGACTGTAAGAAACTGTAAGCCATGTTTTTAAAATGTTTCATCCAATTCTTTAATTAACTCCTATTTTTTAAAAGGAGAAAAAAAATCATGTTAATGTTACAAAATGAAGAACTAAACACATTGAGTGTGTCTAAGAGGATTGTAAATGTAGATAAAGTAATGTTTGGTTCTAGTTTTGTAATGTTAACTGGGGGTTTACCTCTTTAAAAAAATTAAAGACTGGAGTAAACTCTTTAAAAATATGGCCCAGTGTTTTATTCATTTTATGATATTCCAAATGAAGATGCTTTCTGCAGAGTTTGGGAGCTGTTGTTTAGTTCTTGTTGCCTATCTTAGATATATGTAACCCAGGCTAATCAGTGTCTTTTAGCCAGCTTTCCAGTCTCCAGTCTCCTGACTCTGTCTTTCTGTATCCTCAGACATCCCTCACAGTTACCATCACTACTACTCGAACCCCAGCTACCACACTCTGTCCCAGTGTGGCCTCACCCCTCCGCACTTACCCAACAACCTGGAAAGGGTTAACTCCGTCAAGGTGAGTGTCCGCTGCTCCTCTCTCCCTGTCTGGCTCTACTGAATGGCTGCACAGCCCCATGTGCTAGAAGCTCTGTATTGGGAATTGACAAACAAATACTGATGTGCGTGCTGCAGCTATCGGACAGACTTGTGTGCCTAATGCAGTGGTTGTTATTGCTTTTAGTTGTGCAACACTTTCTGTAGAAATAATGGATAACATTTGATATAAACCGGGATTTGCTCTTACTGAGTATTCCTTGTAATGTTACTCAACAAAACTATATTAGAATCATAAAAAAGTCAAATTTGCTGTAGACATTTCTGCATAGTTGCAACGTTAGTATTTTTTAAATGCATGTACATTTATACATGAAAAATACAATTAAATACAAAAAAGGGACAAAATTATTATCTTAAGTGGGATATACTCTATATCAATTAAGCCCAGCGATTGACATTCTGAAACAAAATCAGTACTCTATTAAATTTAATTTAATTCATTATTAGAACCCAAAAAAATCTCCAGAAATGTGCCTCTTCTGTCGTCTTCTTTTTGCGTTTTTAGTTTGTTGGTTGTCTGCTTTTTAAAATATGTGGCTTTTTCAGTGAAGCACTCCATCATTTAACATGCCTCAAGCCTGCCCTGGACTGGAGGGAGCACCCTTTCTTTTAGCCTGCTAGAATTTTTTATGATATTACACTCACTGTGCGTGTCAGTCCTGTGGAGTGCTTCGCTGTGTGTGTCAGTCCTGTGGAGTGCTTCGCTGTGTGCGTCAGTCCTGTGTAGTGCTTCTCTGTGTGTGTCAGTGCTGTGGAGTGCTTCGCTGTGTGTGTCAGGTCTGTGTCTGTGTTGCTGTGCGCATGCCTCCAGCTTGTTTAAGTTGATGTCGGTGATTTCGTCCTTCTGAACAGACCACCAATAATCAGCTTTTCTCCAATATAAAGAACATGGAGAGGGAGAGGCTGGGGCCCTTCGGACCAGAGTGCAACGCCACGCTGCCAGCAGACTGGAAACACCACACCAGTGGCATCCACAAGGACATAGGTACCAACACCACCCATTACCACACACAACACCATTCCATTACCACACACACCACCACCCATTACCACACACAATACCATTCCATTACCACACACAACACCATTCCATTACCACACACACCACCACCCATTACCACACACAACACCATTCCATTACCACACACACCACCACCCATTACCACACACAACACCATTCCATTACCACACACACCACCACCCATTACCACACACACCACCACACATTACCACACACAATACCATTCCATTACCACATACAACTCCACCCATTACCACACACACCACCACACATTACCACACACAATACCATTCCATTACCACACACAATACCATTCCATTACCACACACACCACCACCCATTACCACACACAATACCATTCCATTACCACACACAATACCATTCCATTACCACACACAACTCCACCCATTACCACACACAATACCATTCCATTACCACACACAATACCATTCCATTACCACACACACCACCACCTATTACCACACACACCACCACCCATTACCACACACAACACCATTCCATTACCACACACACCACCACCCATTACCACACACAACACCATTCCATTACCACACACACCACCACCCATTACCACACACACCACCACCCATTACCACACACAACACCATTCCATTACCACACACACCACCACCCATTACCACACACACCACCACACATTACCACACACAATACCATTCCATTACCACATACAACTCCACCCATTACCACACACACCACCACACATTACCACACACAATACCATTCCATTACCACATACAACTCCACCCATTACCACACACCACCACACATTACCACACACAATACCATTCCATTACCACACACAATACCATTCCATTACCACATACAACTCCACCCATTACCACACACAATACCATTCCATTACCACACACAATACCATTCCATTACCACATACAACTCCACCCATTACCACACACAATACCATTCCATTACCACACACAATACCATTCCATTACCACACACACCACCACCTATTACCACACACACCACCACCCATTACCACACACAACACCACCCATTACCACACACAACACCATTCCATTACCACACACACCACCACCCATTACCACACACAACACCATTCCATTACCACACACAACACCACCCATTACCACACACACCACCACCCATTACCACACACAACACCATTCCATTACCACACACACCACCACCCATTACCACACACACCACCACACATTACCACACACAATACCATTCCATTACCACATACAACTCCACCCATTACCACACACCACCACCCATTACCACACACAACACCATTCCATTACCACATACAACTCCACCCATTACCACACACACACCACACATTACCACACACAATACCATTCCATTACCACATACAACTCCACCCATTACCACACACACCACCACATTACCACACACACTATTCCATTACCACACACAATACCATTCCATTACCACATACAACTCCACCCATTACACACACACAATACCATTACCATTACTACACACAATACTATTCCATTACCACACACATAATACCATTCCATTACCGCACACACCACCACCATTACTACACACAATACCATTCCATTACTACACACACCACCACCCATTACCACACACAATACCACCCATTACTACCATCTATTACCACACACAACACTACCCATTACCACACATACATACTACCTATTACTACACATAAATACCATTCCATTACCACACACAATACCATTCTATTACCACACACACCACCACCTATTACTACACAGAATACCATCCATTACCATATACATACCATTCATTACCACACACACTACCATTACCATTACTACACAATTCCATTACCATATACACAATACCATTACATTACCACACACACCACCACCCATTACCACACACAATACATTTCCATTACCACACACACCACCACCCATTACCACACACAATACCATTCCATTATCACACACACCACCACCCATTACCACACACAATACCACCCATTACCATACATACCACCCATTACCACACACTACCACCTATTACTACTACACACAATACTATTACTACACATAATACCTATTCCATTACTACACACACATCACCATTACTACACACAATACATTTATTACCATTACACACACACCACCATTACTACACACATTAACATTACACACACAATACCATTCCATTACACACACAATACTATTCTATTACTACACACACACTATTCTATTACTACACACATACTATTCCATTACACACACAACACTACCTATTACCACACACACATACCACCTATTACACATACATCACCACCTATTACCACTACACACATACCATTCCATTACTACACACAATACCATTCCATTACCACACACACCACCACCCATTACCACACACACACCATTACCACACACCATCCATTACACACACACTACCACCCATTACCACACAATACCATTCCATTACTACACACAATACTATTCCATTACCACACACATACCACCTATTACTACACACAATACTATTCTATTACCACACACACTACTACCTATTACTACACATAATACTATTCTATTACTACACACAATACTATTCCATTACCACACATACCACTATTATTACTACACATAATACCATTCCATTACTACACACATACCATTCCATTACCACATACTACAATACCATTTATTACTACATATCACTAATTTATTACTATTACTATTAATACTATTCTATTATTATCACACACAATACCATTACCATTACTACACACACCATTACCTATTACCACACATAATACTATCCATTACTACACACACCACCTATTACTATACATAATACATTTCCATTACTACACATAATACCACCTATTACCACACACACAATACCATATCCATTACCACACATAACACCACCCATTACCACACACACCACCACCTATTACTACACACAATACTATTCCATTACTATTACACACATTATTCTATTACTACACACACCACCACCTATTACTACACACATATACTATTTATTACTACACACAATACCATTCCATTACTACACACAATACTATTCTATTACTACACACAATACTATTCTATTACACACACACATACCATTACCATTACTACACACATAATACCATTTACATTACTACACACATAACACTACTCTATTACTACACACAACACTACCCATTACTACACATAATACCTATTACTATTACACACACATACTATTCTATTACTACACACAATACTATTCTATTACTACATACACATACTACTATTACACATTACCATTACTACACAATAATACCATTCTATTACCACACACACCACCCATTACTACACACACCACCATTATTACACACACACACCATTCCATTACTACACACAATACCATTCCATTACACACAACACCACCCATTACTACACACAATACCATTCCATTACCACACACACCACCACCCATTACTACACACAATACCATTCCATTACCACACACACACCATCCCATTACCACACACAATACCATTCCATTACTACACACAACACCACCCATTACTATTACACAATACCATTCCATTACTACACACAACACCATTCCATTACTACACACAATACTATTCCATTACTACACACAATACCATTCCATTACCACACACACATACCATTACCATTACACACACACTATTACCATTACACACACAATACCATTCCATTACACACACACCACCACCTATTACCACACACATACCATTCCATTACTACACACACACCACCATTCCATTACCACACACAATACCATTCCATTACCACACACACCACCACCCATTACCACACACAATACCATTCCATTACCACACACAATACCATTCCATTACCACACACAACACCACCCATTACCACACACAATACCATTCCTTTACCACACACAATACCATTCCATTACCACATACACCACCACCCATTACCACACACACCACCACCCATTACCACACACAATACCATTCCATTACCACACACACCACCACCCATTACCACACACACCACCACCCATTACCACACACAACACCATTCCATTACCACACACAATACCATTCCATTACCACACACAACACCACCCATTACCACACACAATACCATTCCATTACCACACACACCACCACCCATTACCACACACAATACCATTCTATTACCACACACACCACCACCCATTACCACACACAATACCATTCCATTACCACACACAACACCACCCATTACCACACACAATACCACACATTACCACACACAATACCATTCCATTACCACATACAACTCCACCCATTACCACACACACCACCACACATTACCACACACAATACCATTCCATTACCACATACAACTCCACCCATTACCACACACACCACCACACATTACCACACACAATACCATTCCATTACCACACACAATACCATTCCATTACCACATACAACTCCACCCATTACCACACACAATACCATTCCATTACCACACACAATACCATTCCATTACCACACACACCACCACCCATTACCACACACAATACCATTCCATTACCACACACACCACCACCCATTACCACACACAATACCATTCCATTACCACACACAACACCACCCATTACCACACACAATACCATTCCATTACCACACACAATACCATTCCATTACCACACACAACACCACCCATTACCACACACAATACCATTCCATTACCACACACAATACCATTCCATTACCACACACACCACCACCCATTACCACACACAACACCACCCATTACCACACACAATACCATTCCATTACCACACACAATACCATTCCATTACCACACACACCACCACCCATTACCACACACAATACATTTCCATTACCACACACACCACCACCCATTACCACACACAACACCACCCATTACCACACACAATACCATTCCTTTACCACACACAATACCATTCCATTACCACACACAATACCATTCCATTACCACACACACCACCACCCATTACCACACACAATACCATTCCATTACCACACACAATACCATTCCATTACCACATACAACTCCACCCATTACCACTCAATCCATCACCACACGCAATACTCCTGAAATTGTAATTCTGTATTCACAATGGGGGGTATTTTCAAAACAATTGATCAAAAGTATTTTACAATTCCAGAAAAATCCAACTGCATGTAAAGGATTCCTCAGTGCTGTAAAAAGGTATAAAAATCCAGCTGATCGGGGCACAGGTTGATGAGATCAATCCCTTAGTTTTGAAAATAACTCCCTGTGTGGATACAGATCTACATACAAACTTCAGGACCAAGGGGTTGATCTGACCAGCCTGTACCCTGATCAGCCACCGTTGGATTTTAGAGCATTTTACAGCACTGCTGGGAATCCCCATTCCACAGACACCCATCCGCCATTATCCCGGGATAAAAAGAACTGCTTGATGCAATGTTGTGTACATTTACTCCCTTTATTAAATCCAGTCTCCATTTTTTTTTTTTTTTAGCTCGGTATAATTTAATTATCATTTGTTTTACGTTCACATCAAATGACCAAACCGTTCTGAAAGCTGTAATCTGTGATTTCTTCACTGGGAACTCTGCACACAGTGCCACTAGCTTGGTAAATGTTGGCGCTTTAGTAAGGATTGTCAGTGCGGAGGAAACTGCACATTTGGGTCTCTAACTTGCATGATGTGTCTCCACAGGAGCCATTGGGATGGACAGAAGCTACAGCTACAGCAACAGCCTGGGGAAATACTACAACAAAGGTAATCCAGTGGGTGGTGTACATGGAGTAGGGATTCTCTTTGGTGACGTCTGTGCTGGGAATCACACACTACTGGAGTCAGGGCTCTCCTCATGCTTGCATTAAGATCCCTGTGTGCTGTGCTTCAGGTGCAGTTACACGTGCACTTCCGAGCTCATTTCACCTCAGCAGCGTCTTTGGGATTCAAAGCACAAGGGGAAGCAGTTGGTTTGGTGAAAACAGTATATCTGAAAGCAAGGCATGCAAACTTCGAGCTGAAATGGTATCACGTTTGCTGTAGCATGCGTTTCTTTCAAAACTGCACCCTTGAGATCTACATAGCCGATGGAAATGCACGAGCAGCACGATTCGTGGAGCTGAAATGGCTGAGGGGGGGTGCACAGCCCAGCTCTCAACCGGATCTCTTTCTCCCTCACAGACCCGTCTCTGGACCTGAGCAGCAGCTCCCTGAGCAGTGAGAACCCTTACGCCACCATTAAGGACCTGCCGGTGCTGGTGGGCAGGCCCTCGGAGAGCAGCTACATGGAGATGAAGGGCCCGGGGCAGCGGGAGAGCTCCTACACTGAGACCGGGCTCCTCATGCAGCAGCAGCAGCCTGGCCGAGGCAGGGCCACAGGGACCGGTGAGACACACTGCTACAAGAAACTCAATGAAATTCAATGACAACCCTTTCCACTCAGAGTCTTTCTCGATGCTTTTAATAATAAGCCTTTCCACTCTGAGTCTTTCTCATTGCCTTCAATGAAGACACTAAGACTAACTGAAATGACATTGTTTTTGTATTTCTAACTGTAACGGTATTGAGTGTTTAATAGTTATGGACTCGGTAGAGACACTGTGGGGAGAGAGACGCAGGGCAGAGCTCAGTAACAGCTGTGCCGTACACAGTACACCCTCTAGCACTTCCAGCACTATAAATATTATATTGATGTCTCACAACTACTATGCCTTGATCCGAGTTTAAATGAGTTGTTGCGGTGTGTTCCTCTTCAAACACAGCTGCTGTTAGGAAGTACCACTGGATGGTTCTTGCTCTGCCTCACTCATCAATCCATTCTCTCTTCCAGAGTGCTGTCCTTTAGCGGAGGTTCCAGAACACGCAGTTCCGAGGCACTACGACTTACCGAAGAACAGCCACATCCCCAGCCACTACGACCTGCCCCCAGTCCGACACTGCCCTCCCTCTCCACACACCAAGAGACTGGACCGGTGAGAGCCAGCCCACTCGGGACCCAGCAAGAGCCAACCCCAGAGCCAGCACCAACCCCAGCACCAGAACCAGCCCCAGAACCAGAACCAGACCCAGCCTCAGAACCAGACCCAGCACCAGAACCAGACCCAGCACCAGAACCAGACCCAGCACCAGCCCCAGAACCAGAGCCAGCACCAGCCGCAGCACCAGAACCAGACCCAACGCCAGCACCAGAACCAGACCCAGCACCAGCCCCAGAACCAGACCCAGCACCAGCCCCAGAACCAGACCCAGCACCAGAACCAGCCCCAGCACCAGACCCAACGCCAGCCCCAGAACCAGACCCAGCACCAGCACCAGACCCAACGCCAGCACCAGAACCAGACCCAGCACCAGACCCAACGCCAGCCCCAGAACCAGACCCAGCACAAGCCCCAGAACCAGCCCCAGCACCAGCCCCAGCACCAGCCCCAGCACCAGACCCAGCACCAGACCCAACGCCAGCCCAAGAACCAGACCCAGCACCAGAACCAGCCCCAGCACCAGCCCCAGCACCAGACCCAACGCCAGCACCAGAACCAGACCCAGCACCAGACCCAGCACCAGCCCCAGAACCAGACCCAGCACCAGCCCCAGCACCAGACCCAGCGCCAGCACCAGACCCAGCACAAGCCCCAGAACCAGCCCCAGCACCAGACCCAGCACCAGACCCAACGCCAGCCCCAGAACCAGACCCAGCACCAGACCCAACGCCAGCCCCAGAACCAGACCCAGCACAAGCCCCAGAACCAGACCCAGCACCAGCCCCAGAACCAGACCCAGCACCAGCCCCAGCACCAGCCCCAATGCCAGCACCAGAACCAGACCCAGCACCAGACCCAACACCAGCCCCAGAACCAGACCCAGCACAAGCCCCAGAACCAGACCCAGCACCAGCCCCAGCACCAGCCCCAACGCCAGCCCCAGAACCAGACCCAGCACCAGACCCAACACCAGCCCCAGAACCAGACCCAGCACAAGCCCCAGAACCAGACCCAGCACCAGCCCCAGAACCAGCCCCAGGCAACACGCACTGTTTGATGCCTGTCTGAACACACTCAGAACCTTTGTTGCTTTCTTGTGTGGTGAAGTATATGGAAAGGTTGTAGAGGGGAGGTACATTGGTCTAAGATCATAATATTTATCCACTGTAGCTGTGGGCAGAGGAAAATGTATTCCTACCTGTTTAAACAGAGAAGTCAGAACTACATTTCCCAATATGCACTGCGCTAGATATATTGAAGCCAGGAATGGGAATCACCTGGCACTACTAGTAATTTAACGAGGGACACCTGCCTGAAATGAAGCAGGCAGGTATATAAACAGGTCTAGCAGTGTGTACGGGTTCTCTGTGTAAAGGCTAGGACCTGAACATAGACCAGCGGTGACCACCCGTTTCAGGTACAGTGCGTTGAAAGGATAATCTTTATAACAATAAACGGCTTAGCTGTCAGATTGATAAGAAGATGAATTCCCAAGTGTAGTTCGTGCTCCTTGACAGAGTTAGGTTTTGTTTTGTTAATTCGGTGGTCCTTTATTAAAAGGACACCACTTCAAATAAAGATACAGACACCGTCCTATTTGAACTCAACTATTGTTGACTACCTCTTTGCCCTAGAAGACAGTGAAAAAGATCCTGGAATAGTGACAAAGTCTCCTACACCTTTTGTCAAACTTGGTTTAGGCAGGTGTTGACATTTCTAGCGTTGAATAACCATTGTATTCAATGCGACAAGATCTGGGTTTTTTTTGTTTTTTTTAAACTGTATTTTGGAAACTGTCTTGTCTACATTTAAATCTAGTGACAGGATGAAACATCCCACACTGTTAAATTATGCCATGTTGCCAAATTCAGTCATTGCAGCCACTGTCTCATTTTCGTCACAGCACCAATCCCCGAGCACAGATCCAAATTGAACTCAAGATAGTCATTGTTAATGAAAATGTTTATAATAATAGTGTTGTCCTGAGGGATGCCATCATGTCCTGTATAAAATTCACACAGACATTTTCAGTTTACTGAAATGTGTTAAACATATTGCAAACTGGCTTTTTTGTTTGTTTTGTATATAGTGTACATAATGTTTTTTGTTTTGATTAAAAAAAAAAAAATACAAATTGTACCTGCAATGATTTTTGCTCTGTTTTAATAAAATGCAAAAAATATCTCTGAAAGTGATTTTTTTAAAATTTTATTTATTCAGGACATTTAAATTTACAAGAATGTGTTTGTCTGCTATAGGCCATTGTTTTGTGTGTGCAAGTGTGTCAGTGAATGTGTGTCGGTGAGAGTGAGGTGTGTGTGCAACCATGAAAAAATAAATAAAAAATAAAACCACAAATAGTGAAAAACAAAAGGTTTACTTTATTCATTTTTTGGTAACAGAGATATATATTTTGGTTTACAGTAAGAAACAAAATGCTGGCAACACCACTGAGTTCTATCAATTACTATGCAATTTTGTGCAAGTTATAGTTAATAGATTTGGTTAAGCACTTAAAGTCCACTTAATTACCCTTAAACCTAAATTATGCATACTTTCATAATATACAATGAAGCATTTCTTTAAAGTTCCTATTAGTACAGAAATATAAAAAAATAGGACCATCATACATTTTAGAACAAACAGCTCTCTAATAACAGAGTGCTATATAACGAATGCCAGACTCAAGTAAAACAGACAGTAAATTTATATTCTACACCCCTGGAAAAAAAAGAAAGTATTACATTCATGCATCTTTAAAGCACTTTGTTTTTCCTTTCTAAAGGAATCTGTAAACGTTATTATTACAGTACACTTGCTGTCATATGAAGCCATCAGGGCAAGTCATCTTGTACTGAAATTGTGCCTCGAGCTTCAGGTTCATGTATTTTAAGGTACTCAATCCCACGAAGCAGCAGTGTTTATGGTACCCAATAATGGGTAAAAAAATATCACTGACTTTCAACAAAGTGGTACTTAGCAAGTACTTGCACTATGGCTTTACAATTGAAATGTGTGGTGATGAATAGAGCTGCACAAATCAGCTGCTGATGCTCTAGGACTCCGGCCTCTCTAGTTCAGTGCACATGCAGCCATGACATGGGTAACAACACTGTTCTGAAGCATCGCTGTGGTAATGCAATAGGACTGCAGTGTAGATCAAGCACGACTTTGTATCACAATGGATATTGTGTAATGGCCCCTAGTTCTGTGCATCACAGTGAGTGCATTAAGTGAGCGTCTCAAGAGTGAGGATTTGACTGGCTTACAGAAAAAAAAATACACATCGAACAAAACGAATTTCAGAAATGCATTCCCGGTTTTCTTTTAATAATGTCACCATATTAGCTTAAAACAAAAAAGAAATGCAATACTTTTTTTTTCTCCCCAAAGAGTGAGTTATTAGTGTAGCACATTATGGCACACTAAACGACAGAACTGGTGGTGTCACAGAAACCTGGTCAGAGCATCACATCAAAGCAAGATTATTATTGCATCAGCTATCTATGTAGATATGTATGTATCTATCTGCTAGCACAGAGCACTGGCCCCTCTTGAGAGAGAGGCACTTTACATTCTAGAAAGCAACCCCTGCTAAACTAAACTCTACAACAAATCGGGCTAAAGAAGGGCTTTGAGTTGAAGTACCCTCACCTGGGGGGGTTTGCCTAGTTTATAAAAGCACAGTCGAATAAGATTCAAGCTACCTGTTTGAGGAATCGATTCCCAAATCTTCTATCTAGCCAGTTTGGAGCGGGAATGAGGTTGGGGGTTCGATCCGGTCCAGAAGCATCGCTAACTCTGAACCCCAGTGAGCTTGTAATGTCAGCTCTGCACATCATCTATCATTCGTTACTGTAAACAACCAGTTACAAAAGGGCCCATTCCCTGTGTCCCTTTAGCAACCAGAGGGGACTGGCACTGGTGGACTGCTTGAAGTTACTGAACGAGGCTGTGGAATGTTTTCAGAACACTACTCTATGACTGTGAAACATTCTATAGGTTAGTCAAAAACAAAAACACTTGATTGCATTTGAAGTTCAGGCAGTTAACACAACCCTTTGACCTAGATTTACAGTACTTGGATGTCAGCTAAGGCATTTAAATCACATCACTAAAATATTCTGATTACTAATATCAATAGGGAATCAACAAGCAGATTATCAGGGAAATCTATCTGTAATATTCCTACTACTCAATACTGTAGTATTCCTTGATTTACCTTTATTATTATTATTGACTACAACCCAATGTTTCAGATTGCCTTTGTTAATTGATAAATAAGGATTCACGTGTTAGTTTATGTGCCTGTTCAATGCAGTCAGTTAGCAGGAGGCCAGTGGTGTTCGCTCATTCACAGGTAGTGGTGTTGATTATCTAATGGCAGTACAGTTGGTACAGTGGAGAGTGCAGTGTATTGCTTGACAAAAGGGAGCTGTAATGCACTGATTGTCCAGCAGGTGGGGGTGGTGTGCATAGATCATTGTATCTGAATGGTTGTAGTTACTGTGGTTACTCTTCAATGCCAGTACAGGGGGAGCTAGAGCGACTTTGCTATGCAGCTTTGAGGCAAACTGAAACTTGACCCATATTAAGACGAAGGAATTTCAGATATGAACAAAACCCCACGTTATATAAGTACACTTCATCTGTGGCTTCAAGCAGCACTAAGAACACTCCATCTCCACAGTTTTATATGCAAACATTTACAGTGCTCTCTATATTTCACACAATTGCATGAGTGATAAACTGACGCACTTTTTCTATATGAAAAAATATCAGATCAATTTCATCAAATTGATCCAAGAATATAGCTGCCACTTTTTAACAAGAAATGCAGATATTGTTCAATTCATTTCTAAAGGTAATAACTGTTATAATCCATTTCCAATCCATTACTGCCACACAGAATTCCCGATGTTACAGAAAAGCACTTTTTTCTTCTTTCCTTTGTTTTCTTTCCAATCTCAGAGAAATATTTCAGACACGCTTTGGCACCAAAAGTTTCACCGTAATAAAAATCAAACTCTCAGCTCCTACACTGGCTGTGGTAGCAGATGCATAGACCGAGTTAACCAAATCTAGCCCCCCAACAACTTACTAATAACTCATTTATAAAGCACAAGCTACTCCATCAACCCCCAACTTTCTGTGTAACGAAAAATCAAAAATCTCAGCTCAGGGGCCCATTCCCCAGTTTGAGCTCCGAAGCGTGGCCGATTCTTCTGGTGTGAAGGTCGAATCAACTGATCTCTGCCCAGTCCTTTAAAATCACTAAACAGGAGCCTGTTCTGCAGACAGAGATGCACTAGAAAGACTCGCCTGCACTGGTGTTAATTTTTATCTCCGACCCCAATCATTGCATTTGAAATCTAATGCAGAATGTTTGATTAATATACAGCACAGACATGTGATGCTATTACACACATAGAGATACATATAAATGCAAAGAAAGAAATATATAATGTTTTTTTTTCTTGTTTTTTTTTTTAAACAATCTGGTTATGTCGTCTCTTTGGCATGTTGTATGTCCTACCCTGTTACACACCCTGTCAGCCTCTCCCCTGCAGCATCCTGCTCAACACACCAGCCGCTATACAATCTACTGCCCTGCTATGTCCTGCCAGTACTCCTAGAATTACACATGTTCTACTGTAGAATACGGTTTGCTTTGATCGATATATATATAAAAAGAGGAATACAAAAGAAATGATGAAGAACGAAATCAAAGTGTTTTTGGTGGTCGTCTGTTGTCGTGTTTTCGTGGGTCCAGGCGGCTCCGATCTTTACATGATGGAGCAGTTCTCAGCGTTCAGGCCAGCCTGCAGACAGGAAACACACGGCTTTGGATTTTGCCCAGTATTTTGAATTCTCATCTCTTTAATATCTAAATCTCCTCCCTTTAGAAATGTAGATTTTTGGAGTTTGACAACAGAAACAATTGAGAGAGAACATGTCATTAACATACAATCCTGGCTTTAAAATCAACATCAGCTCATAATGTATATCAGCAGTATGCACAGACGAGTACAGTAATGAATAAGAAATGGTAATTCAATGTTTAATCACAGATAAGCGATTCTCAAAATATATGCAAAAATGTGAAGTGTGAAATCACAGAGAAAATAATAGAGAACACATAAAACTGGATATTAAACAGGTATGAAAATGAACAATATAAAGTGTCTCTCTCTCTGTACTGACCTGTCCATGCGGCTGGTTGCTCCCCAGCACGTAGGCTCTGCTGACCAGCCCCTCGGCCAGGCCACCCCCTCCACTGCTGCGGTAGGTGCGAGTGACCGTCACGCCGGAGCTCCCCGACACGGCCGAGCCGCCCGCGCTGCTGCTCTTGTCCGAGGGCTGACCACAGGAGCCGCACAGCACCGTCCGGCTGCGCAGGTTATACTCGGCGTCACACTGCTCCCCCGACGCACTGGTGCTGTGAGCAGCCTGAGAGAGAGAGGAGGGGGTCAGAGAGATAGAGAGAGTCAGTCAGAGAGAACAGACAGAGAGAGCAGGGGTTCAGGGAGGAGGGGGTTCAGAGAGAACAGCCAGAGAGAGCAGGGGGTCAGAGAGGAGGGGGTAAGAGAGAACAGCCAGAGAGAGCAGGGGGTCAGAGAGGAGGGGGTTCAGAGAGAATAGCCAAAGAGAGCAGGGGGTTCAGAGAGAACCGCCAGAGAGAGCAGGGGGTCAGAGAGGAGGGGGTAAGAGAGAACAGCCAGAGAGCAGGGGGTCAGAGAGGAGGGGGTTTAGAGAGAACAGCCAGAGAGAGCAGGGGTTCAGGGAGGAGGGGGTTCAGAGAGAACTGCCAGAGAGAGCAGGGGGTCAGAGAGGAGGGGTTCAGAGAGACCAGACAGAGAGCAGGGGTACAGGGAGGAGGGGGTTAGAGAGAGCAGCCAGGGATTCAAGCACTACTAAAGTGTTTAAAGTAATTCCAGAAATCTTCCATTAGCCACATGTATTTTCATTTTAAAAACAGAGATCTGGTACTACATGTGGTTAAAGAAAGCTCTCACTTTGTTTGCCCTGCCTTCCAGGAAGTCTGTTACTGCTTTTCCTCCTTGGTCACCCAAGCAGTGTATTCTGGGTTAAAGCATGTTACTGGTTGGAAGCATGGCTGAAGGGGTGGGGACAATTTTAGTCTCCAGGTGACCCAGGAAGTGCAAGACGGTCTAAAAGCATGGCTTGCAAACAGAGATTTCTTTAACCCAGTGTAGTGCCAGATATCAAGTATTATAATGGAAATACAGGTTTGCTAAAACATGTGTTTCTTTCAAAACTGCACATTTGAGACCTATATAATGAATATAGGTATGGAAAATGTATGGAACTATATTGGTAGCTACAATTACTCTAAAATGACATAGTACTTTATTATACTACAAGTTTTCTAATATATTCAGTTAGTAAATAGTGCAGCTATTCAGTATCCCAATATGTTATCCATTTACTCCAATGTGTTTCTGCACTGATAAGCCTGCTCTGGTACTGTGTTGCTGTGCAGCGTGGACAGCACCTGGTGGTGATGCACATCCCTGCGCACCATGTCTTCATCGTCCTCCTCCTCGAAGAGAACCCGCACCACGGTCCGAGACGCCATCTCCTGCAGACACACACACACACACACACACAGTTACACCTGCACACCCAGCATCCCCTTGGTGAGCTGTGATGTGGAGTGCTGAGCTCTCCTGCACACCCAGCAGCCCCTTGGTGAGCTGTGATGTGGAGTGCTGAGCTCTCCTGCAAACCCAGCATCCCCTTGGTGAGCTGTGATGTGGAGTGCTGAGCTCTCCTGCACACCCAGCAGCCCCTTGGTGAGCTGTGATGTGGAGTGCTGAGCTCTCCTGCACACCCAGCAGCCCTTTGGTGAGCCGTGCTGTGGAGTGCTGAGCTCTCCTGCACACCCAGCAGCCCCTTGGTGAGCCGTGCTGTGGAGTGCTGAGCTCTCCTGCACACCCAGCAGCCCTTTGGTGAGCCGTGCTGTGGAGTGCTGAGCTCTCCTGCCTTGTTCATGTGCTACCCAGCCCTCAATCTCTGGTACTTACAGAACAGTTCACCTCTGCATCTTATATATTTACAGGTAAAGGGCTTGTCGTAGATATTTTTTGGAGGCTTCTTGATTGGGAAAGTCATACAGACTTGAGTGGGAATCTCACAGAGAATCTGATGATCTCAACAGCCTCTGCGACCAATTCGTTTGGATAACAGGGTTTATTGTAGCTTCAGGTTACATTTTCTTAGGTTTTACATTTCCCTTATCGATTTATTATGTCTGCAGTCATCCTGAGTGCTGCTTTTAAATTCCTCAAACACTCTGCTGTGTTGTTTTTTGACAGGTCTATGTTAAAGTTTTTGTATATTACAAAATAATTCCTTGAATCTTACCTGTCCTGCACTTCCATTCCCCACATAGGTGTCAAATGTGCAGCTTTGAAAGAAACACATGTTATATCAAACATCCACACTGCTTTAAAGCACCGGTACTACACCAGGGTAAAGAACATTTCCATGCCTTACTCTCAGTTCCACTTCCTAGGTCATGTCACATCAGCAGTATCTTCCAGGTCATGCTGTCGGCTGAAAGCATGTCCGTCACTAAGGGAAGCAGCTGACTGGTTTACTGACAGGAAAGAAGCCAGTCAAGGAATGACGAGAACATGACCAAGGAAGTGCAACTAACTGAAAGCATGGCTTGCAAACGAGATTTCCTGAACCTCGTGTAGTACCAGATAGCATGTTTCCTGTAAGCTGTGTTTCTTTCAAGAGAGACCTACATAAGGAATGGAGGTGTGCAGCAGGTCCAGGAATCGGGTTGTTCACTTGGTGGCTGTTTAACGAGTTGAGAATCTGCTTTGAGGGCTCCAGGTATCTGCCCGTGTGTGTGGCACCCACCTCTCCATTGGCGCTGATCAGAGAGGTCTGCACGTTGTCTCCGCTGCCCCACGAGCTCTGACTCTTCCACACCAGGTCCGAGGGGGGACTGTGGGTGGCACCAGCACCAGAGGCCCAAATCTGAAGAACAGAACAATGTTAATGTTGTAATGTTTTTGAAGCTGACACCCTGGGATCCTTCAAGAAGCTGCTTGATGAGATTCTGGGATCAATAAGCTACTAACAACCAAACGAACAAGATGGGCCGAATGGCCTCCTCTCGTTTGTAAACTTTCTTATGTTCTTATGTTCTTATGTTCCAGTGCATTGTGAACTCTGACACCTGCACAGCAATGACCGCTTTGAAGAACAGGCAGATTTCAAGGGATTTTAACAGCATAAACAACTGAACTGAACTGAACTGAACTGAACTGAACTGAACTGAACTGAACTGAACTGGTCTGGACTGAACTGCAGCTGCTGCTGCTGCCTGAAACCTTCATGTTGATCCCAAACCTGGACCGGAGGGGCCCACAGCAAACCTGGGCTCCAGTCCAACTGGAATCCTGTCCTTCACTGCAATTCCAACCTCACTGTCACTGTAACTGTAGCTGAACCAACTCATTACACACTTCTGATCATTCACAGTTCCGTGTTGTGTTTTACACTGAGCGATCATTATTCATATTTCCAACCACTTTCAGTGACCCCATTTGTTTGAAAAAACATTCTAGAGTATGTTTGTGTATTTGTACCTATGATTACTGCTTGGTAGAATAAACAGAGTAAAAGTGTTAATGTGTGGAGCTACTTATGTTACTTTTTCGTGTAATTCTAATTATAATTGCAATTACTGCAGGATCGTTGTAACCAATTCTAATTGAACAAAATAGCATTGGAATTGGAATTGGAATTTCAGCACAGGATTCTGCTGTGATTGGAATTAGAATCCTAACTGACCCCAGGTCTGGTAAGCAGTACAGTGTCCATGCCTGAACCCTCAATGCAAGACACTGACAAGCGATCAAGCAACCCCCCTTGGCCAGCTTGAGCCAATTGTTTAACTCCAGTGTGAAGAATCTGTGGAGTTAAGAGGTGAAGATCATGACATCACTCTGTGAAACAAGGCCAGACTGAACCCTGCCCTCCACAGTACAGTCCTGCTCAATCACGTCCTCTCCTTTCTCTCAGAGAGGGCTCACCGTGACGCTCTTCCCAGCCTTCAGGGTGAATTTCGGAGGGAACTTGTAAGTGATGGAGGACTTGGTGCCAACCTGGCGCTTCACCTGCCAGTTACCCAGCAGCTGGTCCTGAGAGAGGAGAGAGGAGAGGAGCGGTCGATACAATCCAGAAAATCAATCTCAAAGAGACTTGGTGCTGCTTTACAATCATCAGCTAGTGTCAGTAACATCCACCTCCCATCGCCACGGCTGTGAATCAAGCGTTCGCGCTGTCAGTGTGAAGTGGATTACCATGATGTGTATCAACACAGGACAGCGTGCAATAGGGAATGGCAATGAGTAGTTTAATGAAAATCAGGTAAGTGGTATTTAACACCTAGATGTCAAATGAAGTGTTAGTATCGTAGTAAAATATATTAAAATGCTTGATTTACAGCATGTGGAAAAACCAAGTGTTCTCCAAATACATGTAACAATGCAAGTGTGACGAGCGGATGTACAGACAGAGAGACACCTCTTTTTATCCCCAGAATCTGCTATTCTCAATAGTTTATGCTAAATAATGTTAATGCCAAGTTTCATCACAATTAGATAAGTGGTTTTCCAGATACATGGATCGCTGTGCTGTGCAGTGCCAGGGAGCCTGTGCTGTGCAATGCTGCAGTGTGTGCTGGGACTCTGGGAGTCTGTGCTGTGCAATGCTGCAGTGTGTGCTGGGACTCTGGAAGTCTGTGCTGTGCAATGCTGCAGTGTGTGCTGGGACTCTGGGAGTCTGTGCTGTGCAATGCTGCAGTGTGTGCTGGGACTCTGGGAGTCTGTGCTGTGCAATGCTGCAGTGTGTGCTGGGACTCTGGGAGTCTGTGCTGTGCAATGCTGCAGTGTGTGCTGGGACTCTGGGAGTCTGTGCTGTGCAATGCCTGGGAGTCTGTACCTCGTCTGATTTGTTGGACAGGCGAACAAACTTGCCCTCCATGTCAACCTCGTCCACAGTGACCCGCCCGCTGGCTTTGGCCTTCTGGGAGATGCGCAGGCCGGCCGCAGCGCCCCCTACAGTGCTGGAGGCCTCACTGTCCGTGTCGTTCAGCTTCCTCTTCTTGTAGCTAGAGGAGCTCTGAGCGTTGGAGTGCCCCGTGCGAGCGCTGTGGGACACAGAGCCACGAGGAGGGGGGCTCGGGGAGAGACGCAGTCTGAGGAGGGGAGAGGAGAAGAGAAAGAGTGGAGAGAGGGCGACAGCGAGGGGAGTGGAGAGAGCAGAGAAGGGGAAGAGGAGAAAGGAGGAGAAGGGAGGAAAGCGATTGAGAGGAAGAAAGTGGAGAGGAGAGGGCACAATAGGTGGAAAAACAAGGGAGACAGGAGATGAGTTAGGTTTTCTGGTTTGTGAAGTACCATACTGTAGGTATTTTACAAAAATGTTACATCACAAATGTTATTGTCAATAAAAAAATACAAACAAAAGAAACATACAAACTCCTGGGATTCATCCTGGGTTGCATCAATTACTTATTTAACACTTATTTTGCCTCTTGATTACAGAGCACGCTCTCTAGTTGAACAGCAAGACGTTCCTCTCTGAACCGAATGGTTTGCGATTCGCGTCCAGCCTTGCCTTTCTATTGCGTTCAATGGGCTGCGATACAGATTTATTACATGTAGGTGGGTGATTGTTGCAATGCAGGGTGTGTGTGTGTGATAGGAGGGTGATTGTTGCAATGCAGGGCGTGTGCAGCAGGCTGTGCCCTCACCTCTCCTCCTCTCCTTCCAGCATCTTGCGGTAGGCGCTGATCTCCATGTCCAGGGCCAGCTTGATGTCCAGCAGCTCCTGGTACTCATCGAGCTGCTGCTGCATGCGCTGTCTCATCTCTGCCATCTCCCGCTCCTTATCGGCCAGCAGCCTGCGCGTGGTGTCCTTCTCCCGAGCCAGCGCCTCCTCCAGCTCCCGCACCCTCGCCTCGCGAGCAGCCAGCTGCAGGGACAGGGAAAGGCAGTTACACAGTGCAGTGAGCTTCCAACAACCAGGGGCTGCAAGACTGCAGGCATGGAAATAAGCAGTTTCACCCACTCCAGGTTTTAGAGCTTGATTAGCCACAGTGTGAGGGTTACAAGCTCAGATGTGACTTACTAAACTCACAGTAAACTAGGAATGGTTCAAACTGCTATAAAATGGGAGTCTATTTCCATCCTTGGATGGGAATTTTGTCAACAACGTTAACAGTCGCCATCAGGACCCTCTGCCTACCTCTCTGCACCAATTGAAAATGACTGAACGGATCCCTCGAACACCTTCCAGCACTTGGTGGAGTCTAGGCCAGGTCAAGGCAGTGATAGTGATAAAGAGCCCAGGCAGGTGTGCTACTGGTTCGGTTGTGTGGAAGTACTCACCTGCTTCTGGATCTGGCTGAGCTGAGCGGAAATGGACTCCATCCTCACACGGGTCTGCTGCATCTCCTCATGAGCCGAGCCCACCAGCTGACTGTTCCTGTCCGCGGACTGACGAGCATTCTGCAGCTACAGGGGGAGAGAGAGGGGAGGGGAGGGAGGGGAGAGAGAGAGGAGAAAGAGGGAAAGATAAGGCAAGACTTCATTTAGAAAGGCAAACAAATGATGCAATACTCATTTACTCTAAATAAACCCATTTTTTAATATTCCTTTTAAAGGACACTTGTTTTCATATTGCTTGTCTCTGAAACTGTTTCCCGTACCCACCCTAGCTGAATAACATGTGCATCATGGCATATTCTTGTGCAGTGTGGACAGCGTGTTACACATTTAGCTTAAGTTAAGCAGCACTATCAACACAACTCAGTAAGAGAAAGTGGAAAATGCTACATGAAGACAGCTTTACAAACATATAGGGAAAAACAGAACACGGTTTTTAGACTTGTGTTGACAGGATACTAAATGGAAGGACTGCCAGAGATATGCAATAAGACTAAAGACACCTCTTGGCTTTATGTTGGAAGTTTTTGACTTTGTGTTAAACAGAACCATTGCTCGATAAAGCAGCTGCATTGGCAGGTATGGATTTACACAGACAGGCGGATGGATGGATGACTCTATGTATGGCTGGGTGGGTGTATGGATGTGTGGCTGTATGGGTGGATGGCTGGATGGCTGTATGGGTGGGTGGATAGATGGGTGGATGGATGTGTGGCTGTATGGGTGGATGGCTGGATGGCTGTATGGGTGGGTGGATAGATGGGTTGATGGATGTGTGGCTGTATGGGTGGATGGGTGGCTATATGGGTGGGTGGATGGATGGATGTGTGGTTGTATGGGTGGATGGATGGGTGTATGGATGGGTGGATGGCTGGATGGCTGTATGGGTGGGTGGATAGATGGGTGGATGGATGTGTGGCTGTATGGGTGGGTGGATGGATGGATGTGTGGCTGTATGGGTGGATGGATAGGTGTATGGATGGGTGGATGGCTGGATGGCTGTATGGGTGGGTGATGATGGATGGATGGGTAGCTGTATGGCTGTATGTGTGGATGGGTGGCTGTATGGGTAGGTGGATGGATGGATGGATGGATGGGTAGCTGTATGGGTGGAGGCTGGATGGGTGGCTGTATGTATGGGTGGATGGATGGATGGGTAGCTGTATGGCTGTATGGGTGGACGGCTGTATGTATGGATGGATGGATGGATGGGTGGATGGGTAGCTGTATATATGTATGGATGGGTGGGAGGGTGGATGGGTAGCTGGATGGCTGGTACCTTAGCATTGTACGTCTTCTCCACCTCCTCCTTGTACAGTTTCAGCTGCTCCTCATGTTGAGCTCGCAGGTCAGTCAGAGCGTCGGCCAGCTTGCTCTCCAGCTCCAGCTGCCGCCCGCTATCGATCTCAACTAGCCGGGACTCGTGCCGGTGCTTCGTCTCCCGCAGCTCCTGAGAGGAACGAACACAGAGACAGCCTGGATCAGAGACACAGACTACCTGTAACCCTCCCAGTCCCTCAGCTCTAACCACTAGACCACACTGCCTCTCGCAGCTCTAACCACTAGACCACACTGCCTCCCTCAGCTCTAACCACTAGACCACACTGCCTCCCTCAGCTCTAACCACACTGCCTCCCTCAGCTCTAACCACTAGACCACACTGCCTCCCTCAGCTCTAACCACTAGACCACACTGCCTCCGTCCCTCCCAGTTCCTCAGCTCTAGCCCCTTGACCCGCTGGCTGGCTGGCTGCACTGACCTCATTGTAGATGTTTCTCTGGAACTCCAGCTCCTCTTTCAGGGTCTGCAGGCGGTTCTCTGCGTCCACTCTCCTCAGCATCTCATCCTGCAGCTGCTTCTTAGCGTCGCTCAGACCTCCCTCCAGCTGGCAGACAAAATCAACACACAACACAGTCAACACACAAAGCATGGTCAACACTGTCAACACACAAACCACAAAACACAGAAACACACAAGGTATGGTCAACACTTTAGTGGTATTTTAATGAAACTTTGCAGTTACTATGTCTTTGTAACTTTAAATGCTTGCAAATGACTAACGATGGTGTTGATAACTTCACTAAATCACCACCAGATGGGGCTATAAACATAAAGTAACTAATCCCTGTATAGTGACCTTGGCCAGCTGAGCCTTGAGCTCCCGGAGCTCCGCCTCCAGCGTGCGCTTCTCCCCCAGTGCCGTGGCCAGAGAGGCTTCCTTGGAGTTCAGCAGGGACTCCAGGTCCTTGAGCCGAGCCAGCGCCCCAGCCAGGTCAGCCTCCTTCTTGGTGTTCCTGTGTGAGAGAGGAGAGGAGAGAGAGGAGGAGGAGAGAGGAGAGAAGAGAGAGAGAGGACTGGGTTAGGACCGCGGGATCAGATCTGGGGTTAATCACAATTGTAATTGTGCAGTTCAGAATTAACAGGACTTGTAGCTGACCCTTGGCACACCTGCGCAATTGTAATTATATCGTATCACTGATCGATTCCAGTTCAGTTATAGATTTATTTGTCATTCGATCAATACTCTTGTAACCACTTTTGGTGACCCCTTTTTATCTGAAAAAAGTTAGTTCTATAGCATGTTTGTGTATTTGTACCTGTGATGATTGCTGGGTTATTTAGAATACATAAAGTCAACATGTTAATGTGTGGAATTGTTTATGTTATTTTTTAGTCTAATTGTAACTCAATAAAGATGACTGCAGTAGAGTCTCAGAGTTATGAACTGACCCACTTTTATCTGGAAGTGTGCAATCTCTCAACCATGCCTACCGTACAAGAGAGCCACTCCTGGGTGTTTAAATCAATGCTTTTGCTACAGTTACGATTTCAATGGTAACTATAAATGTAGCTTTTTTCCATTGATCGTGCTGTTTTAAAAACCCTAGAACCCTACACTATGTGCATTGCATCACTGTGCTGTATCCTTGTATTATTCACCAGATTAAGGGTGTAGAGAGCAGGTGCACACATTTATTAAAACCATTGAAAACTCATTTACAGAGTCTGGGCATTTCAGACTTACGAACTCCATTCCCAAGGTGTGCGTAGTTCTGAGATACTCCGGTAGATACTAAATACTGTCTGTG
This sequence comes from Acipenser oxyrinchus oxyrinchus, assembly GCA_030684275.1. Lineage (NCBI taxonomy): Eukaryota > Metazoa > Chordata > Actinopteri > Acipenseriformes > Acipenseridae > Acipenser > Acipenser oxyrinchus. The sequence continues at coordinate 7,663,635 of CM060280.1, read as the reverse complement.
GAAATCAATGCTAAAGAAAAGACTATTTACTGAATTACTTTTTCTGAAAATGTAAAATGAAAGTTTAAGGTTTAAACACGTTTAATCTAAAACAGATTTTACAGCCTTAAGAACCCAGGCTGCATGTGATCATTTATTTTACTGCAGTTCAAGCACCTGTGTTTGAGCATCTGTGTGTGTGTGTGTGTGTGTGTGTGTGTGCGTGCGTCTGTGTAAAGTGTGAGTGTGTGTCTCTGTGAGTGTTTGTGTGTCTGTGAGCATGTGTCTGTGTGAGTGTGTGTCTGTGAGCGTGTGTCTGTGTGAGTTTATGTGTGTGTCTGTATGTGTGAGTGTGTGTGAGAAAGGGATCAAAACCTTAATAACTTTAATATGAACACAGGACAGAGACTGAAACCTCCACCACACAGTTGTGACGTGTGCAGAAACTTCATTTTTTCAGGCTCTGCTTTTCTAAATAAAGTCTGCTGCTTTCCCGTCTCTTTCCAGCTCGCTGACGGTAATAAAGACCTGCTGGTTAGGCTGATAGATTCCAGACCTCCCATTTATCCAATAAAACACAAATCCTTCTCTTGTAAAGAATGGTCCTAGTTTTACACAGACAGCGTTGGATGCTTTTAACCCACAACTGGGTACCAACTGAAATTATTTAAAATCTCTTTTTTTTTAAATCCAGAAACACGTGAACATTCTCAATGCTAACCCTGCGCAATCCTCTTCTCAGTTTTACCTACCCATCAGAGGCAGTGAATCCACACAAACTACACTTTTTTCAGCTTTCTAAACAAATATATTTCAGAAGCCAAACTCATAATCCACAACTGACTGCAAGTGAGTAAAAATATCTGTGAATCACACTGATCCCACCAGCCTACCCTGAACTGCAGTGACGTGAAGGGCAGGGTTTCCAAAACGGAATTATCCCAGGAAAGTTGGGAACATATTCTAAAGCAATACACATGTTCTACATTGGAGATGTTCGGAATAGCCAGTACGTTACCTAATCACACAAACACTGAAAATTCTGTTTGCATCAGTAGAATTGCTTAAACAACTTGCTGTACTAAAACCTCACTCGATAAAGAAGGCCAAGCTTATTCTACAGCAGAATGCAAAGCAAGTGCACCTGCTGGACACCCAGTTGACAGCTATAGCTGGGCACTGCTGGAAAAAGTATGGCACAGCAGTGTATTGCTAACCCTGCAGAATTACAAGCTGAAGATGCTGTGGGAGGTTATGGTGCTTGTAAAGTCAAAGCAGATCTAATGTCTCCACATGTCTGGAAGGTATTTGCCCAGGTCTGTCTGTGTTGTACAGACACTATACACGGAGAGACAGCAATCTCTCAATCTAATCTACAGCTATGGATAAAGGTTTTGCATCAACCTATGGAATGAATTTCTTTTGCTTGATAGTCAAATGAAACCTGCTGAATAATGTTACGTTGACATATTGAATTACATTCCGCTTTGTAGTTTTGCATATACTTAATGAAAAACTGTCACATTATGATATCTAACATGAAATACTGTTATGTTTCAGTCCTAAAATTCTAGGCGATGCAAAACTTTGGCCACAGCTATGTACAGGCTAGTTACAGTTTTAGTAACACAAGGAATTAATACTAAAGCAGCTAGTGCAGCAATCTACTTCCACTTCAAAGAATTTCCATAGGCTCCCCATGCAGTGGAGGTCAGCGCAATATGGTGCTGCTTCTATGGAATAGGATGGTGCCTTAATACACTTACAAGTCCTTTTCTAAGCACTGTTTAAAATCCCCATTGTGCTTTTCGTGTGTGGATACTGCAGGTGAACACCAGCCTGCTGGCACTGAATTACTATTAAAATACCAAGCAAGGTTAAACTAACAAGCCTGTACTCTTATTTGCATTGCAGTTAATGATTTCATTTCCATATAGTATTGAACACAAAGAAACAGAAGCCGCTCCATAGGCGAAGGCGGTTGAGTGCTGCAGGCTGGGATCTCACTGTATATCAGTTAATTTCCTGTGCTGACAGGAAGAGATTAGCAGGAACTGATCCAAGCACTGGGAAGCCCCTTATTAAAAAATCCATTGACTCCTGTGTGGGGTGTGGCTGACAGGATTACTGCAAGTAAAACAGACAATTAACGGCCATAAATGAAGAACTTGTCTCAGCTTTAATGCAACTATTATTATTATTTTAGTCATTTAAGAACATAAGAAAGTTTACAAACGAGAGGAGGCCATTCGGCCCATCTTGCTCGTTTGGTTGTTAGTAGCTTATTGATCCCAGAATCTCATCAAGCAGCTTCTTGAAGGATCCCAGGGTGTCAGCTTCAACAACATTACTGGGGAGTTGGTTCCAGACCCTCACAATTCTCTGTGTAAAAAAGTGCCTCCTATTTTCTGTTCTTGTATCCAAAGTGACTTACAGAGACTAGGGGGTAAACTATGCACCAATAACTGCTGCTGCAGAGTCACTTACAATAGGACCTTGTTTGTTTTACTCATTTGAATAGGGGGTATATTTGCACAAACTTGTCTACTGGCATTCTCTTATTTTGCCATGTGTATTGAATCCTATGGAGGCCCACTTGTGCAATTTTGCTTATTTTAAGATCCTACTTTCCTGCATCCATTTGTTTAATGTGAGCGCATCTTCAAACAATATCCTCTTTAATATCTCATACATAGTGATGACTGAAGATTTAAAGATGGGGCACACATTCTACAATGGAAAAAACGACCTTAAAATTAGCAGTGGGCCCAGATAGGATTGGAAAAAATAAGAATGTGGCAATAGACACGCTCTGCAAATATACAGATCTGCAAATTACAGGTGAACCAACCTCCAAAGTGAATGCTTTATTGAGGATGTCACTTGTCTTGTATTCTTTGATTTCCTTATCCTACAGGGGTTGCTGTAACAATTCGTGAGACAGTTGTCTGAGATCATGTTAAAGACGCTACCCCCTCGAGAAATCCAGTGAAAAATGTGAAGAATTCTGTGAGCCGCAGTTTGGGGAATGTTTCGAAAGAGAGGTGGTGGGCTGAATGAACTAGGAATTCTTACCATGCCTGCTGTGACTTGCAGGCATAAGAGAAGCTTTAAGAACATTCTGTCTACAGCACTGCTCTCTACAAATATACAACTTCTTCAGGGCAAAACTGTTTGTCAAAACAATGGAACTAGCTTCGTATTCACACACAATGGGTATTCGATTCTGCATAAGGAATGCCTTTTCCAATCGTCTTCTACAACACAGTAAAGTGACTTATCCAACAGGTTCCTGTATCATCCATGTGTGCAGCCACCTCAGACGTATTGTGAATGAATGTAAAGTGTTTTTCATTCAAACACCAACAGGGTGGAATAGAACTAGACTAGGCCCATCCTGAGGGAGGCCTCGTGCTGTAACTGACTCCTCTCTGTCAGCACGCACACTGTGTGGAGAAGCACAATGCTTGGGTATAGAGTCAAGAGGGTACAAACCCGAGGAGGTTATGATGAGGTTGTGTAACACACTGGTGAGATTGCACTGAGAATACGATGTTCATTTCTGGTCACATTAGGACACTGCGGCCTTGGAGAGAGTCCAGTGATTTAGTCTACAGCAAAGAAGAGTCGGGGAGGGGGCTTCTTTAAAAACATTAGTGTGATGTTTAGCATTGTGAGATGGGATGTTTAGCATTATGAGATGGGATGTTTAGCATTATGAGATGGGATGTTTAGCATTATGAGATGGGATGTTTAGCATTATGAGATGGGATGTTAGCATTATGAGATGTGATGTAGCATTATGAGATGTGGTGTAGCATTATGAGATGTGATGTTTAGCATTGTGAGATGTGATGTTTAGCATTATGAGATGGGATGTTTAGCATTATGAGATGGGATGTTAGCATTATGAGATGTGATGTAGCATTATGAGATGTGGTGTAGCATTATGAGATGTGATGTTTAGCATTGTGAGATGTGATGTTTAGCATTATGAGATGGGATGCAGCATTGTGAGATGTGATGTAGCATTGTGAGATGTGATGTAGCATTATGAGATGTGATGTAGCATTGTGAGATGTGATGTAGCATTATGAGATGTGATGTAGCATTATGAGATGTGATGTAGCATTATGAGATGTGATGTTTAGCATTGTGAGATGTGATGTTTAGCATTATGAGATGGGATGCAGCATTGTGAGATGTGATGTAGCATTATGAGATGTGATGTAGCATTGTGAGATGTGATGTTTCGCATTGTGAGATGGGATGCAGCATTATGAGATGTGAGGATATTAAAAGATGACACGGTTTAAAGATGGCGCTTACATTAAGAAATGGATGGAAAGTAGGAGTAATGACCTTAAAATGAGTAAAACTGCACAAGTGGCATTCCATACACACACACACACAAATAAGAATGTGGCAGTAGACAGGTTTGCATATATAGCCTGCGATAATTCCATTACGGGTGAAACAACTTCCATAGGAAAGATTTCATTTCCCCACTTTATAGAACCGTGTACTTTAATGCATCAGTTAAAAAAAGTACATCTTGAAATTCAACTGTGGCGCATGACAGGGCAGTACTTCTGTGGCTCTAGCTGGTACAGGATAGGGGGTGTGTGGAACAGAGTGGGCAGATACACTGCAGAGGCTTTAACAAGAACAATAAAGAGATGAAAGATCAGGATCTGTGCTCAGCAGCAGCTGCTTGTGTCTGACAGACACACAGCCCTGAGCAGCACTGCGTTCATCCCCATTCAGCTTTGTGTCGAGGAGTCACTGCATCAGCCTGCTAATTGATGGGAGGGACCCCCATTGAAGACAGCAGCTGCTGGAAGGATGGAAAGCCACAGTGTATGGTACAGTATGTACTGGCTGCAAAACTAGCCGGCACTGCTCAAACCACCACTTAAACTGGAGTTGATTTATCTTGGAAAATATATACATTGGAACTAATGAGCATGATTGATGGTCCTGATTTGCTGATGGCCATTAATGGAGGTTCGGTTACACTTACTTTAGAGTGGCCCCTGTTTTTCATCCCAATTCAGTGTGTACACTTACAATCCCTCACCACTCCCAATAACACTGCAGTATTTACACTTACAATCCCTCACCACTCCCAATAACAGCTCAGGAGAACTGAAGGTCAGTGGGTGTCCGGTCCGAACTAAGTTGTAACCTATTTGTTTAATTATATCTGTTTCTTATGTGAAGGGCAGATGGACTAAAAAGCATAATTTAAATATAATCTGCACTGTGGTGCTAGTGTTCTGAGTCTTTCTTGGTTTTAATCCATTCAGATTATTCTGTACAGCTCTGGCCAAAAGTTTTGCATCATCACCCTATAGAATGAACACATTTTGCTTCATAAAGTCAAATAAACCTGCTGAATAATGTTACGTTAACATGCTGAATTCCACACCGCTTTGTAGTTTTCCATGTACTTAACGAAAAACTGAAAAACACTGCACTACTATTGTGGCTTCCGGGAGACTTTGGCGATCTCATTTTGTAGTTTCTTTGATTACATGTTAAATAAAAGATTTAAATTATGTACAAAGTTTTTATTTATTAATTATGCCTCAATCCTAAAAGTCTCAGTGATGCAAAACTGTTGGCCACAGCTGTATAGTACAGGGTTCTGCTCTGCTAAAAACAGACACACCCTGTGTAAGAGTCACGTGATTAAACCACACCAGGGCGTGGCGGCTAATTCTACAACGCTCCCAGAGCAAAACAAGAATATGTTTAATTACATTGAATATTGCAATTATTTCAATGACAGGGTAGGGTTGATTTTCTATGAAGGGCGGGGGGGTGGTGAAACAGACTCCAGTTAAACTCAAATCTACAACAAAACATTTTAAACAGATGTATTGAAACCTAGGGTTAACACCCAGAGCTTAATCCCTTTGTACACATTGTAATAAACAAATGCAATATAAACTGTTTAGGCATACCAGCATGTATGTTCAAATGTATATTCATTCTCTAACACACACACAGGAAAGGCCTCTGCAAGCTACCCAGCCTCAGTGACTCAGAGTATTTGCTTGCATCTGGGAGACAGATATGGAAACCACAGCAAAAGAGTTTGTTGTTTTGCCTTTGGCTGCCATGGCAACAGGGCTGAGTGGGTAGGCCGCAGCCCAATCCTGAACGTTAAACAGTATGGCAAAATATGGTTAACTTTTTTTTTTTAATGAAATATAATTATAGAAGTTAGCAAATGAAATCCTGAAGGCTAAACATAATGAGGGGGGGATTAAGAGGGGAATGAATGAGTCACGAACATTTTATATAAACAAAGGTTAAAGACTTCACAAGAGTAATTCCAAAAATATGTTGGGAGACTTTCAAAAGGCTGTCTTGTGCCCACACAAACAGGAAGAGAAAACACTGGTGCCATTTTCTGAACTGCACCGACCCTTTCCAACAATAATAAACTAAGCCAGCCGCTACAGAGCAGCAGGGAGGGATCCGAACTAGTCAGGGTTTCCCCTGGTACATAAAGAGCCTCTAAACACTTCAGTAAGAGCTACCGTTTACACTGGGCTACAACTCACACTAGCCCTGCACCCTGTCCTGGGTCTCACAACCACTCACAAGACTTTCATGGGGAGCCAAGAGTTTAATGTTAAATCAACTGCCCCTCCCCTATTGCTGCACGAATAACTCCTATTAGTAACCCTACAGACTCAGAGGAGACTTATTATCTCCCTGTGCGTATTTTGTGATTTATGTTGTCTGTTATATGTATTATTGTAGTGGTGCACAGAGTGTGGGTTATGTAGCACAGGTGATGTGAAATGTATATTTGTATTTAGGCACAGGGATTGCACAATCACTTCACGTGCAGATTAAAGTGGGTATTTGTATGGGGGCACGGGGAGAATGGGAGAGAGAGAGAAGGAGAAAAATAATTAAAATAACAACTGCTACTCGTGCACTTGTTTGGGTTCGTCCCTGGTCTGTTTGTTTGTCTGTCTGTTTGTTTGTGTCTGTCTGTCTGTTTGTTTGTTTCTGTCTGTCTGTTTGGCCATCGTGCCGTCTTGTTTGTTCAGTGTTTTGTTTCCTGTTTAAACTTTTTATTTTCAATAAACCGGGGCAGCAGCGCATTCACTCCCCAGTCCTGTCTGTCTACTTCCTGGCCTGACGTCACCCCGAGCCAGGCTGTTCACACTCCCACTGGGGTTCCCACATATCTGGAGTCTGAAGCCTGTCACACTTGCATTGTTACATGTGTCTTGAGAACACAAGAAAGTTTTCCACATGCTGTAAATCAAGCATTCTAATATACTTTACATGATGCTAACAGCTCATTTGCTTACCTAAGACATTTAGGTCTTAAACACTACTTGTATCATTCTCATTAAACTTCATTGCCATTTCTAATTCTACACTGTCCTGTACATGCTGTGGATGCATGGCATGCTCATCCACTTCACACTGACGGCTCTGATTTTGAATTTACACCGTGGCAATGGGGGATGGATGTCACTCACATGCCTGTTCATTCTGTGGTGAAAAATGTGATCAGATTTAGCAAGGACCTGACTGTTCAAACTCCTGGAACTGGGTCATTTCAATACTACGCCTGAACAAGGGGAGTTCTGAACCCCAGGATTGGGTGCAGCAGGGCTGGTGCGAGTTTAACCCTGTGTGGCATTAATTGATACCCATTTCACCCCATTTGGACCATTTGAAATATTCTGGTCTCCCTGGTTAGATAGTCACCATTGTATTCAAATTGTATTCTAATAACCTTATCAAAACACAACTAGAACTAACCAGCAGTATATACACCAACACCACCTACTGGACAATACATTAAAAACACCCATTTGAATTAGCCAACAGCTCTGCCAAAAGACTGGGTACTCTTTTTCAGCTAGTGCCTTCATCAGTGTAAAGATGCAATCAAGCAGATTTTAAGTGCTGTACTAGAGAAATGTGCTACGATGGAAATTGTGGTTTTACAAAAAAAAAAAAAAAAAAGTATGTTGGAATTGTCACTATAAACTGAAGAGGATATTCTGTTAGTAGTAAATATTGTAAACAGTTAATCCTGGTTACTAAGCAACGGCAAGCCGGTTGAATGAAAATGGAAAAAGTGCATAGTAATCATGGGACTTTGAGCAATGCGTTTTCCTCTCAACCAAAGTAACTCGACTCTACACAGGCAAGCTAACCACTGCCACGTGTCACTCAGAGCTGAAATCTTTCCAGAAGAGATTCAACTGGTTTGATTAATGCGTAGAAGCTTCAGAGCTCATGTTCTAAGTGTAGTCCCCTTGCCTTTTTAGGATGTTTGCAGTCAGTCGGAGTGGCTACTCCAATACTGCGTTTCTACCAAGGTGTCTGGACCAACACAATCTTCAAACTATCAACGTAACAAAACATGGATGCAAAGCAGGACCTTAAAATGAGCAAAATTGCTTCTCTAAACAACTTCAGCACGTCTTCAGTGTGCTGCTTGCGTCAGTGTGCTGCTTGGCACTGTGAGACGTGGTCCATATTAAAAAGGAGATACTGTTTAAAAGATGGAGTTCACAATAAAATAAATGCAAAGTAGGAAAAAATCCCTACTTCCACAGGAAATATTTCATTTTGTGAGCAAAAATCCAGTTATCGACCGTTATCCTTTAAATAGGAATTACTTTGCAAAATAAATTGAGCAGGTTTATTAATGGAAGACACCTGCTAGTCATAAGCTCTGCTCACAATTCATCCAATTAAACACAAACCCTAAACAGCGACCTGTTCTCAATGCTATTGAACTACACCCGACACTGTGAGCTGGAAAGACACTCTCTCACTTGTACAGACGGCTGTCAGGTTTCAGACTGCAATATAATTAGGACTGAAATCATTTCAAGGAATACCCTTCCTCTGGCTGGTCTGTAACAGTGAGACTGGATCAGATTTAGCTGACTGAACACTCAGCGTTCAAACACCAGCATGCTTCATCTTTCTACAGCTGTGGATAAAAGTTTTGCATCACCTAGAATTTTAGGATTGAGACAATAAAAACATTTTTTTTAAAAACTACATGAACATAATTTAGATATTTTATTTAACATCATGTAATCAAAGAAACTACAAAATGTCGTTGCAACAGTCTACCGGAAGCCATAACAGTAGTACAGTATTTCATGTTAGATTTTGAAATGTCACATGAAATTCAATATGTTAATGTAACATTATTCAGCAGGTTTAATTCGACTATAAAGCAAAATGAGTTCATCCTATAGGGTGATGCAACACTGGTGGCAGTCATGCGGTAATGTAAACTAACTGGCAAGTCAACAAGTGTGCACAGAAGGCCTGGAAGAACATAGCAAATGTAAAAATGTACCATATAAAAGTGCAGTTTTAAATGTTAACCCATTGCTCTGCGTGTGGTCATATGCCTCACTGGAACGAGTTTGTGAGCAATGCCTCAGACAGTGTGCTCAGTTCTCTGGCGTGACCTTGCTTGCATTGTGTCTGCCTCTCCCTCAAGGGTGTTGGCTTGGGGCTCAAGGACTGTTTATAGCTTAGACTCTACAACCTACTTAGTGCAAGAACAGGTATTCATATATTCAAACAAACACTGCTTGGAATGTATTCAGTGGCAAACATGACCATGCATTTGTTCATACAACAGAACTTATCAAGCGTAGCAAAGGAAACCAATGCATAAGTGACGTTTGAAATAAATCACACACCTTGTACTGTGCAGAGTGTTTCTTTCTTTGCATTTTAAAACATCAGGTACTACACAAGGCAAAGGAAAATGTTTCGTTTCCATGCCTTACTGCCAGGAAATCTGTTACCGCATCACAAGGCCATTTCGGCCCAGCAATGTCTTCTGGGTCATGTTACTGGCTGAAAGCCTGCCACTCATTAGGGGAAGCATCTGGCTGGTTACTGACAAGAAATAATGCCCTGAAGGGGAGGGACAATGTCACTGTCCAGGTGACCCAGGAAGTGCGAGACTATCTGAAAGCATGGTCTGCAAACAGATTTCTTTAAGTGTAAAGAGTAGATAGAATTATTATGTTAGCTAGAATCACTTTAAATAGAAATAACTCCACAAAGTATTCAGATATATAGCACCCCATGCTCACAGATCAGCAATAACACATTGTTTCTACTAGTTTGACCAATTCTGCCAAGTGGAACCCTTCAGTATTCCCAGGTACCAGTGTGCAGACTGGCCTAAACTGAACTGCACCAATCTCCTCACTTACTAGTTTCTCAAATAGAAAGTGGCTCAGCTGTATAAACAAGCATGTCACGACTACAAGAGCAAAATCAGAGCCCTCATGAAACACAGTCTGATTACTTACAGGGCTTACACCATTACTGAAATGGCAAATCAGACCCCTGTAAATCTGTTTTGAATGAACTGATTGTACTTCTCAGCACAGCACGAATAAATCTGTAGGGTTACTAACAGGAGGAATAATTTATTTAACATTAAACTCCTGATCATTTAAATGATATACTTAACTGCAGGTAGTTCTGAAACCCAAGACAGGGTGCAGGACTCATGTGAGTTTCTTGCCCTGAAAAAGTTATCCTGAATTGCAGAAATTCATTTTTAGTGTTCTGAACAAACATCAACAGACCACAGCATCTGCCTTTAATTTACAAAACGACTAAGCTTTGCATATCTGGCTCTCATTACAAACTGCGATTTCAACCACAGTGGTTATGGCACTCATTACAAACACAAGAGATGCTTTTGTGAAAGTTTCCCTGCTGCACGCAAAACAGCAATTAATACAGGGCCTCCAATCAGGACAACGTGGAAGCAATACAGCAAGACTAGGGGTGGGGATTGTACTGCCCTAACTCAAACCCCTTACATACTAAACACCTTGGCAGACACACATGTGTGTTCTCTTTAAATATATGCAAAAGATTTTAATAAGCAAATGTTAGAACAAAAGAAAAGTTTGAGAATGAGAAAAGGCCGTTCAGCCCATCAAAGCTCGCCCCTTGTTAGCACCATTCTCCCCTACTGGGGGGAACTTATTTAAAGCTCACAATCTAGTCTTTTTTAAATGTTGCCAGTGTTTTAGATCCTACTACTTCACCTGGTAGGCTATTCCATGCATGTTCACTCTCTGTGTAAAACAGTGCTTCCTGCCTTCTGTTCTAAACTCACCCAGCTTCCATTATGCCCTCTTGCTCTTCTCTCTGTGATGTAGTGTCTCGGGTTCAAATTCTGTTTCCGATTTGAAAGACTTCAATCAAGTCCCCTCTGCCCCTTCTTTTTTCTAATTATTTGAACCTGTCCTGATCGCTCATGTCATTAAGTCCTGGGATCAGCCTAGCTGCCCTTCTCGCTACCTTCTTGAGTGCCATGGTGTTTTGTTTTGTTTTTTGTAGTGAGGTGACCAAAACTGCAGACAGTATTCTAGGTGGCACTGGGGTCTAACAATGGCATAAGGTACAAGCTGGGGATAGGGAGTTTGTTGCAGGATAACATCACTCAATTCACAAGTCATATGAAGAATGTTTGTTTTCATGAAAACTGTTCTTGATGACTAGTGTGTTTTGTTAAGTCATGTTGTGGTCAGTTTTACAAACAGAAAGAGAACGGGAGATAATCTACAAGCCAGTCTTCAGGAATGCTATCTGCTATAGCAGTAGCAGTTTGTCTTGAGCGATGCTAAAGCACAAGCATGTTTCCTGTGACAAGTCTCTACAGTACAACTCTCTCTCCTCCTTTCTATTAATGGACAATCAACCGAATGGATTATCTCTAGGAAACTGCATCAAGAACAGCAGGCTAGTAGCTTAAATTACCTGCTATGGCTGCAAATACAGAATTAGTGTGCAGCAGTGTGGAGTAGTGGTTAGGGCTCCGGACTCTTGACCGGAGGGTCGTGGGTTCAATCCCAGGTGGGGGGGACACTGCTGCTGTACCCTTGAGCAAGGTACTTTACCTAGATTGCTCCAGTAAAAACCCAACTGTATAAATGGGTAATTGTATGTAAAAAATAATGTGAAATAATGTGATATCTTGTAACAATTGTAAGTCACCCTGGATAAGGGTGTCTGCTAAGAAAATAAATAAATAACATACAGACAGACACCTCCCTATCCACTGTGACCAGAGTCAGATACCTTCCTATCCACTGTGTCATCACCCTGCACCTTAATAATAATAATGGGCACTTTTCTAAAAACTCCATTCTCAGCTCAAACTATCAGCTCCTATTCCTACAGCAGTCTGCATATCAGAAACGCAGATCTGCATCACAAACAGTAGCCGGACATTCCTAACAGGATATCATCAGACATTAGCTTCCTGTATAAACAAGATTAACCATCTTTTCAGTGGGAATCAGGAAGCAGCCTTTAATAGCTGTATGCAGAAATATCAGTTTTAATAAAGAACATTTTACAGTGCCCTGCCCTTCTCCTGTGACTCACGTGTTTTCTGTTCAATTGACTTCCCTCGAATGTGTAAGGCTGAAAACATGACTGTTTGCAAAACAGCGCTACAGCAACAAAACATACCACATTAAAACAACTACACCGAATTCATAATTAGGCTTGCTGTAATGAATCAGTCACTTTTTACAGTACCAGATTTCTTTTTGAGCCTTTACTGAAAAATCTTTTTCAATGTATTCTTTGCTTCTACCATGCCTCTTTCCAATAGATCTTGTCCCACTTGTAGTAGACTGCTTGCAATTGTGCTGCTCCCACATCTCTATAGCTCTGGAGGGATGTCAAAGCGCTTGATCAACCTAATTTGCATCTCTAATTCAGGGCGTTGGCAGGCAGGGGGTATACGACACAGTGTAATGGATTAGATTGGTGCAGTTCAGATACGATACACAGCAGCTGTACAGAAGCCTCTTTGTTGCAATAGCATGTCTTCAGTGTATTTTCACCATCACAAGCCAGGGCAGGGCTGCAGCATGACTTCTCTCTTCCCCTCACGGGGGTAGAAATGGGCTGGCTGAGGAGGAAAGTTTCCACAGAGGTCTGGGCAGGGAGGTCCTGCCAAGTGAGTCAGAGAGGGTACTTTGAACTGTATTGCTTAAAGATGCTGGTTGACACCCTTAAAGAGACAGTACACTTCGTGGGGTTCTCTGTTCACACAGATACAGCCGTCTCTTCTTGTTGATAGCAGGGCAGGACCAGCTCGTTTTGTAAAGCCAGGCTGCTTTTTAAAAGCTGGGCTCTTGGTCTGTTTATTAGATATCTTGAAAAGCGCTGTTCCAATTGTGAGGAGCCTTAATTATTATTATTATTTATTTCTTAGCAGACGCCCTTATCCAGGGTGACTTACAATTATTACAAGATATCACATTATTTTTAGATACAATTACCCATTTATACAGTTGGGTTTTTACTGGAGCAATCTAGGTAAAGTACCTTGCTCAAGGGTACAGCAGCAGTGTCTCCCACACCAGGGATTGAACCCCCAACCATCAAAAGTCCAGAGCCCTAACCACTACTCCACACTGCTGCCCTTAATGAGATTCTTTAGTAGAAGTTTCTATTAGAATTCAGGGATTCATAGGAGAAAGATCACATACACTGGAATGCAACATGATCAAACAGCAATAGGACAAAATGTCACTGAACTGCCAAAAAAAACAGAGTCTTGGATGGAAGAAAGCGGTCATTTAAACTGAGGGCCAGAAAATGCTTCCATATATCAACGTTTCTTCCAAATTCATTCAATTGATCCTAGAGCTCTGGACATACTTAAAACTCAAAGCATGACATACATTGGCATGCCTTTACCATATGTGCATGTGTGAGTCAGTTTGGAAGTGGGACAAACAGCCTTTTGTCAGGAGGTTGTCATCTTTCACAAACAAACAGTTTGGAAATGGATGAATGTGACGGTTCAAAAGACTGAAGAGTCTGGTATTTGTTCCTAAAGCCCAGACTGCTGGGTGAGGTTTCAACATGATAGAAACAAAGCCGGCTCTATCGTGTGGGAGAGAGGGGCAGCGAATCGGAGCAGGTGTGATCAGAGTCCAGCTTTGGAACCCGGCCAATCGTAATCCCTGTTTGAACAGGTGTGGCTCGCAGAGCCCAGACCAGCGCGGTTGCTTTGAGTCTGAAGCCAGCAGCACAATTACCAACCCACCCTGCCAGACACGGGTCAGTGAAGCTTCTTCCTCTCCAAGGACGAAACCCTGCTTTAATCACAAGCGTGAAATGACATTTTTTTGCAGTAGAGATATACTGCATTGGGACGGTTACTCCAAGTTTCAACATTTCTTTCTGTGTTCATTTAAAGGCGTGCTAGCCAGTGCTTGAAAATCAATCCATCCTTATTAGTCATTATAAACCAGTCTATTGGAAACGCCACATTTCAGAACAGTCACAGAGATCTTATTTCATTCTAAAACATGGAGAACGACATTATAACTACGGTATGTATTGTGTTACTTTTTTAAATTAAAATATTATTTATAATAAAGTTGGGTTATTGTCTCTTATTGGAGACACCCATACAGGGACACGTGTCCCACCTCCTCCAATTCAAACACCCACTGCTCTTCAATGAACATCAATAACTCAGGGTAAAGGATGCCTGCAGCTGAAGATAAACTGTTCAATAGCACACAGCACAGGGGTAATCACAGAGACTAGAAATCGCTGTTGTGTGTTTGTGTGTGGCTGTTAATGAGGCCAGGGGTAGGCAATGATTGGTTTAATTGGTCAGAATTAGCATGTGTTCCAGGTATTTTGCAATTGATGATTAAGAGATACCTACAAAACCTGCAGGATCGTGGCACTTCAGGACCAGGGTTGCCTACCCCTGCACTAGGCAACACTGAAGACAGATTCATGAGCAATTTATTTTACTAAAATGGTATTCAAGTATTCAGATGAATACAGTAACTTTTAGTTCAGTACAGTTCCAAATAGTTATTTCTCAGGCACAGTTTTCAAGTTACAGGGATATTTTCTTCAGGTCAGGCTGCAGCTCAGAATATTCTTTGAAGATCCAGCTATCGAACCCACTCGCTCCGTACTCTGGTACTGTTTTCTAGCAAGATGATGTGAAAACTGTTTCATGTGACAGGCAAGGTTTGACTGTTGAAGGGCTTTCTGATTTTATGCATTAGCCATAATTTTATTTGAATTTTTTAAATGTAGTGAAAAGCACAGTTATTTTTTCACATAAAACATAATCTGTTACCTGTCTGAAAAAATAAACTATTACATTTACAAGCTACTGAAAAATGTAATCAGATGACAGTAATGCATTACTCCCAAACATTGGGTATGGCCTCTTGAAAAGCTTTGGCTTCCACTGTGTATTATAACCTCAGAAGAATTAGATTTACTCAAGCCAATGGTTTTTTAGAGCATTTTACAGCACTGGGGACTCTCGGTGGATTGCATCCCAGGATAACTACCGATAGGGGGTCATTACAATCCCAAGGGATTCCCCGGTGCTGTAAAATCCTCTCAAAGTCCTGCTGTGGTTTATCAGGGTACAGGCTGATCAAATCAACTCTTTCCTGTAGGTTTTATCAGTACAGGCATGCTTGTAACAGTTACCAAGGCAATCCCTAAACAAAGGTGCTCCCAATCTGTGTCAAACATCTGACAACTTCAACTGTAACATGTAAATAAACAGGAAGCCGTTTTCACAGAACAAAGCGATGCGTATTGGAGTACTCCACCCCTCTTTGGGAAAGTTCAGCTTCCCCATATGTGTATTAAAAAGCCCTCTGTGAATTCCACTGCTCTAAAAACTGTGTAGTGATGGTGCCACCGTTCCCACGGCAACCAGACAGCCCAGGCAAACATGGAAAATGAACGTCAGAACCCTTTTTTGGTGTTTTAGGCACTTTTCTTGTATCGCTTGGCATTGCACTTCCAGCAGTGTTTTCAATCAAAAAACTCTCAAGTAAAACTTATAGAAACCTAGTTGAGGTTTCAGCTCAGTCTGAGTGTCGTCTCATAAGAGTAACTAGCTTTGAATGTTGGTGTGGAGTAGTAGTTGGGGCTCTGGACTCTTGACCGGAGGATCGTGGGTTCAATCCCAGGTGGGGGACACTGCTGCTGTACCTCGATTGCTCCAGTAAAAACCCAACTGTATAAATGGGGAATTGTATGTAAAAATAATGTGATATCTTGTAACAATTGTAAGTCGCCCTGGATAAGGACGTCTGCTAAGAAATAAATAATAATAATAATGTTGTTTTAATTCACTTTTTATTGTTTTACTGTGTTATATCATTGATTGACTGTTGCTCCAAAATTGAGTTCATTTTTCTGTAAATCTGGCTTTGAGCTCGCCTGGTGAATCCTAACAGCCGGTACTGAACAGCCTTCCTGATTTCACTCAAATCATGTGACAGTGTGACCTTTCAGCTTTTCTAGGTTAATTTAGGAATGTTTCAAATACAGCCCTATAGATTGTAGGTCATAACACCGACCCTGGATTTTAAACTAGAACACGTGCAGTGATTCGCTACCAGAAGGCAGCAGCAGCAGCCTTGTCTTTGAGAGATCTCTAGAACACAGCCAAGGACGGAAATACCGTCAACAATGAGAAGGCAGGGGCGGTGTCGCTAGTGCTAATAGACCTATCACCACCAGAATTCTTCTGCAAGGTGGCGACTTCAAAGAAAGGTTTTACTTTTTGTTTCCAGTTATTACAGCTCTGTGAATAACTGGCAAGCATCGGTTATTTGCGAAAGGCAGAGTATGTGGAAATTCCTGCCTTTTCAGTTAATTTAACTTAAAACATAACTGCTCCAACAGAGAGCAGAGGGAGGCTGTTCAGAGTCTATAGCCTCTCTTTCTCTTTCTCTGCTCCACTAGCATACAGCAGAGGGAGGCTTTTCAGAGAGTATAAGAGCCTCTCTTTCTCTTTCTCTGCTCCACCAGCACAGAGCAGAGGGAGGCTGTTCAGAGAGTATAAGAGCCTCTCTTTCTCTTTCTATGCTCCACCAGCACAGAGCAGAGGGAGGCTGTTCAGAGAGTATAAGAGCCTCCCTTTCTCTTTCTCTGCTCCACCGGCACACAGCAGAGGGAGGCCTGCTCTTTCTTGCTGGGGTTTGACTCGAGCAGGGCTGAAGGATTCCTGAACAGACTTCGACAGTCCTCTGCGGTCTTCCTTGCCTTTGTCTCTTGTGCTGCCAGGATAGGTTGAACAGACTCCCCTGATTACCACCACAAAAGTTCAATCACTAAAACCACAAGCTTGCTGCTCCCAAGTACTTAACGCATGTTTGTATCCCTGCCTTACTGCTGTGAAACAGTGTGTGCTAATATTGGGTCAGATGATTAAATGAAAGAACTGGATTGTGAATGAAGACAGGCTGACACACACTCTAGCAATCAGCCATCAATTCAACTCAATGGGTGCAAGTACTAGATAAACAGAAAAAATAGGGTTTAAAGTTAAAGAGCTTTAAAAACCATTTGAATTACTTTACATTTGCTAAATCTGGCTTAAGCTGGTTTTGAGCTTGTCTGGGGAATCCTAAGTGCCGGGACTGACAGCCTTCCTCATTCAAATCATGTAACAATGTAACCTTTCAACTCTGCCAGCCCACCAATGACATTTGAAGCAACTTAATTAGTCAAACTGTATTTGAAATTTGCAGACAGCCCCTTGATGGGCAGCCATGCCACTGCGTTTGAGGTAAGTTGACTTATAGGAGTTACATAGTACCATCAATACTAATACTGGGAGTGGCTTGATACCTCATTAAACTTCAATAGTGGTCCTCACATTTGAATAATAAAAAACAAAAGTGTCTTCATTATAGTAATCTCCTGTAGTATCATCTTCTTAGTCAATAAAAAAATAAAAAAATAAAACAGATGATTTCATTTTCAATTTGCTCAAACTACAAAAAAACCCCACAAAAAATAAAAATAAATAAATAATATGGGTTTTGCTCTTGTGGTTTATGCACAGAACCCCTCGATGGACTTGTATTCTTGTAATTTCTATTATTATAGACTATGTCATATATAGTGATATGATATGCATCACGATACATGTGATGGTCCATAATAAGATCAAATAATAATTTAATGCTTAAAACTAAAATGAAATCAAGGCATGTATCCATACCAACTATAAACTATTACCATTCTGTAAAATAGCTAGGCATTGCTTTTAGAACTGTACCTCAATACAAAACGGTTCACTATTGCTATAAATCGCTTAAAGAAAGTATCCCGATTCACTGACACACACCTCACAATTCAAAGGCCAATGTTTCAAAGTGTTTTTCGTACTCAGTGGCGCCCCCTACCTGGCTTTCAGCTCCTTGTGCTCCTCTCGGACCTTGGCCAGCTCCAGCTGCAGACGTGCGCGCTCCTTGGCGACTGTGTCGAGGGTCTTGCGCGCGTCCGCCAGCTCCGTCTCGTAGGCCAGCTTGATGCCCGACACCTCCCTGCTGACGATGCTCTCAGACTCGGTGACGCGCAGCCTCAGCCCCGCGTTCTCGCTCTCCAGCGAGCGCACCTTGTCGATGTACACGGCCAGACGGTCGTTGAGTTCACACAGGTCCTCTTTCTCCTGCAGCCGGGTGATGCGGGCCGGGGAGAGCGGCATGCCCCCGCTGCGAGCAGTGCGCTTCTGGGAAGGAGTTTCCATCCTCAAGCCGAACACTTCCACAAGAATCTCCACGGAACAGCCTTGCAAATCCTCTGTGTGCTTCCTGCAGTACTCTGAAGCTTCTCTGAGTAGCAGTGACTCTCGCTCTCGCTCGCTCTGCAGAAATGCTTCTTACTCAGAGTTCCCAGCCAATATATTTCTGGAAAGGAGCGAGAGAGAGAGAGAGAGAGAGAGAGAGAGAGAGAGAGAGAGGGAGGAGGGAGAGAGGGAGGGAGGGAGAGAGGGAGGGAGGGAGGAGTCTGCTTAACTCTTGCCTAGCTGTTCTGCAAGCTGTCGTAATAGACTACCTTTCCAGGCTTGGAGAACACAGTGCTGGTTGTGTAATGGTCCGCAGCTGTGGTCATATGTTTAAGAACAGTGTGGCAATCAGATAATGAGGTTATTTTTAACTTGGTAGGATTCTAGGAAAAAAGAAAACTAGAATGGAATTGTTTTCTTAGGGCTCTCAAAGCTTTTTTTTCCCCATTCTGAAAAACTATTTGCTTGAGGTTATATCTTTGATCTGGCACTTAGCAACATATTTCCTTACTGACTTATAGCAAATGGCTCTAAATACAGAACTGCTACTCTCAATAGCTTGTGCTTAAGAACACCCTTAGCAAGTTTCATCACTACTGACTGAGCGGTTCTCTAGACAATAGATGCTATTTTGTTTTATAATATGCAGATGTTTTAAAGCTCCTTACCTTTTATGTTATTTTATTTATTTGTTTTTAAAGATGTTTGCTATCATTGAGGGTGGTTCTTACTGCACTCAAAGCCTGGATCTTTTATCATGTACATTCAAATCTGCAGTATGTGAAGAGTGTCACACAGTGTGAGTCACAGAGTAAATGTGCTCTATAGTGTGTGCTTATCTTATCTGAGACGTGTTCTTCACAATGCAAACACCCGCACAGAACTGGTACGACTGCTTCAAGTGATTGTACCCTTCAAGTCTACCCTGCTGTGCACGTCCATTCATTACAGCTTTCATATAAACAAACCTCATAGAGTATCTGATGCGCGGTAAACAACGCAACTGAACATGTGGAAATGATGCAGAATCTGAAATACAAAACGTGAAGTGAAAAAAGAGATTCCTATTAGACACTAGAAAGCTGCTTTTGCATTGAAAATGTATCTAAATAAAAGGTTTTAAGCAAAAGCAAAAGCCTTCAAATACAACTGAAAGAATACATGTGAATATTATTATAACTTATAGAACATAGAGAAATCTGTATTATTAAAATTTCCATTTGATCTTCTGCCATTTCTCATCATAAAATCCACACGGAAGAGCTTCAGTCTAGCAATGCCAGAGAGGCAGATTAATCAATTAATGAGAGTTTAATAGTGGAGCCGTGACGATTAATAATCAATTCATCAATGGTAGCAGTTAAATTGATATTTAACACTTGTTAATCGCACTCCTCTTAGCACACTGTAATTCTGCAGCACCGTTTTATAATATACTCGAGCGCATGCAATGCAATGCAAGGAGTGCAGTCAACGTTTGCATAGAAAGTCATAGAACTGCATTATAGAGCAAAGCACTAAAAGTGAAGAACTTGTGAATGGGAAGTTTATTTAAAAAAAAAACTTTGACGCATCTCCTGTCAAACTGAGTTTCATTATCACAAACGTAGGCCACATCTTATCTGAAGTACCACCTGCGTGCTAAACATGCTTTCACTGCTCAAAATACACTCCCTAGCAACAAAACAACAAATGAAACCCGTTAGTTTGGACAGAGTACACTTCTAGAAATTCAGGATCACTGCAAGCCCATCAATCAAGTGAAGTATGAGATATATATATATATATATATATATATATATATATATATATATATATATATATATATATATATATACAGTACTGTGCAAAAGTTTTAGGCAGGTGTGAAAAAATGCTGTAAAGTAAGAATGCTTTCAAAAATAGACATGTTAATAGATTATATTTATCAATTAACTAAATGCAAAGTGAGTGAACAGAAGAAAAATCTAAATCAAATCCATATTTGGTGTGACCACCCTTTGCCTTCAAAACAGCATCAATTCTTCTAGGTACACTTGCACAAAGTCAGGGATTTTGTAGGCATATACTCAGGTGTATGATTAAACAATTATACCAACCAGGTGTTAATGATCATCAATTCAATATGTAGGTTGAAACACAATCATTAACTGAAACAGAAACAGCTGTGTAGGAGGAATAAAACTGGGTGAGGAACAGCCAAACTCAGCTAACAAGGTGAGGTTGCTGAAGACAGTTTACTGTCAAAAGTCATACACCATGGCAAGACTGAGCACAGCAACAAGACACAAGGTAGTTATACTGCATCAGCAAGGTCTCTCCCAGGCAGAAATTTCAAGGCAGACAGGGGTTTCCAGATGTGCTGTCCAAGCTCTTTTGAAGAAGCACAAAGAAACGGTAGACACAGTGGTCGGCCAAGGAAACTTACTGCAGCAGATGAAAGACACATCATGCTTACTTCCCTTCACAATCGGAAGATGTCCAGCAGTGCCATCAGCTCAGAATTGGCAGAAAACAGTGGGACCCTGGTACACCCATCTAATGTCCGGAGAAGTCTGGTCAGAAGTGGCCTTCATGGAAGACTTGCGGCCAAAAAGCCATACCTCCAACGTGGAAACAAGGCCAAGCGACTCAACTATGCACGAAAACACAGGAACTGGGGTGCAGAAAATGGCAGCAGGTGCTCTGGACTGATGAGTCAAAATGTGAAATATTTGGCTGTAGCAGAAGGCAGTTTGTTCACGAAGGGCTGGAGAGCGGTACACGAATGAGTGTCTGCAGGCAACAGTGAAGCATGGTGGAGGTTCCTTGCAAGTTTGGGGCTGCATTTCTGCAAATGGAGTTGGGGATTTGGTCAGAATTAATGGTCTCCTCAATGCTGAGAAGTACAGGCATATACTTATCCATCATGCAATACCAGCAGGGAGGCATCTGATTGGCCCCAAATTTATTCTGCAGCATGACAACGACCCCAAACATTAGGCGAAAGTCATTAAGAACTATCTTCAACGTAAAGAAGAACAAGGAGTCCTGGAAGTGATGGTATGGCCCCCACAGAGCCCTGATCTCAACATCATCGAGTCTGTCTGGGATTACATGAAGAGAGAGAAGCAACTGAGGCTGCCTAAATCCACAGAAGAACTGTGGTTAGTTCTCCAAGATGTTTGGGCCAACCTACCTGCCGAGTTCCTTCAAAAACTGTGTGCAAGTGTACCTAGAAGAATTGATGCTTGATGCTGTTTTGAAGGCAAAGGGTGGTCACACCAAATATGGATTTGCTTTAGATTTTTCTTCTGTTCACTCACTTTGCATTTAGTTAATTGATAAATATAATCTATTAACATGTCTATTTTTGAAAGCATTCTTACTTTACGGCATTTTTTCACACCTGCCTAAAACTTTTGCACAGTACTGTATATGCCAGCGGGACTCAACAGAAAAGAATGAACTAATTGACTTCAATAGATATATAACATTTAAATAAATAAACAAAGTTCGTTCAAAAGTTGTGCATGCTGATGCGCTGGGGAGGCCAAATCTAGACTGATCCTCAGAGCCAGCATTGCATGATATAATAAAAATATAAATTTATATAAAGTAATGTTAATTAGAATTAATACAGATTCAAAGATAGAAGTAAAAATGATGTCACAATATACAGAACAGCATTACATCATGTAAGAATAAATCATAGATTTGAATGTAAACAATAACAAGTAGTTGTCATGCCATCAAAAACCTATAAATACCTCCAATGTTTTGATTCAAACACAGGCTCCCTTGAGAAAGATATGTGCAACATATCGAAACGTTGGGCAGCTGGCTCTTTGAGCTTATATTTATATATATATACATATATATATATATAAGAATTTACAATTAAGGAGAATATAACAGTTAATGAATGCTTTGTTTTATTTAGACAATTTTAATTTATTAATAAAAGAGAATACAGGTCCCCCCTTTATAATGCTGTAGTCAGGAGCCACAGTTAAGAGACCGTGCTGTTTGTGTTCCACCTTATAACGAGAATACTAGTGTTAGTGTAATGGCATTATGGGGCAAATGGGAGCCATGACCGTGACCGTTGTTAAACAGCAATGAAAAACATCAGTAAAGGATACCCTTTTAAAGGAAACTGATAAGAAAATGTACAGTATAATGTTACATGTATTCAGGTGAGTAATAAACTAACTTCATTGTGATTTAGCATTTGGTTCAAACAATTTAACAGCAAGTTGGTCGCCAAATCCAATTGCTGGGTGCCACTTCTGGAGCATGTTGGTTGCTACCATATTTAAATATTCCTGTATAATTCTGTGTAAATAAATAGAAAACTATAAAGAACGGGCAACTATATTAATCCAGAAATAGGACAACAGGTTTTTCTATGCTGGGTAGTTTTTTGGGTAATAATAATAATAATAATAATAATAATAATAATAATAATAATAATAATAATAATAATAAATACATTCCATGGCGCTTTACAAAAGAAAGGTATTAAACAGCCTGTGTCTAATATATAATCCAGCCACAAATAGACAGACCCAAACAAACACGTTTTCAAACTGGATTTAAGAGATTCAGTTGTGCTTGCATTCCTGATATGAATCTGGAGCAAGTTCCAAAGACGAGTTGCATTATAACTAAATGGCCTGGCTCCGACAGAGCTCAAACGAATGTAGGGACTGTCAGAAGATTAGCATGTTCCCATCTCAGGGAATGACCCAGGACATGTGGGTCAGCAGATCTGGAAGAGAAGAAGGTCCAAGACCATGCAAGGCTTTATAGGTAACAAGAAGAACTTTAAAGAAGAAGAAGAAGAAGAAGAAGAAGAAATTAAACAAACTTCAATGAGATGGATTCAGTTCAAGATTAACGAAGATTACAATGTTTAAATCGCGACTCATTTTTTTAATCGCTTGACAGCCATACTTAAAATACAACGGCTTGTCATGACACTAAAGTGATCCTAACACAGTAATTCACTTGTATTCACTTGCTTGTTGCCTCATTCTGCTGAATGGTTCATATATGTAGCTGATGACAGCCAATGGAAACAGCATGTTTGTATTTTAGACATTTTGCAAGCACATTGTCCTATATCGTTGATATTTCCAAACCACTCTTTTTCATTAGCTGTGAATGGCAGGGCTTCTACTGCAATCAAGTCAGATGCATTACAGGTCATTCTGAATTCCTGAAATGTTTTTTTTTGTTTGTTTGTTTGTTTAGCAGTAACTTCAGGCGCACATTGCACACTTCAAATTACACCTTCTATGTTTTCATCGCTCTTCATATGGTCAGTTTGTGAAATAAACGTCCTTTCCCTGCAGCAGCTGACCCTGCTTTAGTACGTTTACTGTTTATCGCTATGGAAACGCTTTGAAATGCCGTGCCTGCTTTTTTGGCTGAAGAGCGAACATCTCATTATCTAACTAGACAAGCTGCTGCACAATTAAATCATCCTCAAACTCCCCAGGGGCAACACTAACCAGATCGACTGATTATATCTGGCGTAGACACGGCTGCTAAAGATGCAACAGATCAAAATAAAACTGTCTGTGCCGACTCCAAACTTTATTTAGGTATCCTACGATTTCACTGGCGAAAGACAACACTGGTTTATTAGAAATCTTTGGAACTGCAACCTTTTCACTTTTTGCGTTTTTTTGGCTATTTTGTTGGCTTTCAGCCCTTAACTGTAATATTTTTTTTGGTCACCATCACTCCTGTTACCGTATTTCAGTTTGACATTTTTTTTTTATTGACGTCATAGAGCATTCATAAATACTGACACATGGCTTTAAAGGGAGAGGCAGCATTTTTACATTGCGCCTAACCCCAAAAAGGCAGCCCCCCCCCCACCCTGTTGTATTTGCAGCTATTTTAGTGACAGTCTGGAGCCTTGCCTGGTGTTTCTAATTTAGGACTGGAGAGAAATCCACACCAGTGTGCTGCAATTGGATCCACTTTTTGAATCCAAGTGTACATTCAAATCTGCAGTATGTGAACAGTGTCACACAGTGTCCTAATCTGAGGTGTGTCTGGTTATGAAGCTCAGGGCTGCAGTTCCTAATCTGAGGTTTGGCTCTGGTTACACGGTGGGGCAGGGTTGTATTACGGTAAAAAAAAACAGACACAACATAACCGCCAGCTATGTTGCTGCAGCCAAATCACTCATCACCAATGAGAGACAGCCAGCTGCCCTTCTCAAAGTACACAGAGCTCAGACAATCATATTTCAGTCTCTTACCAAACTGTACAGCTCTGGCCTAAAGTGTTGCATCACCCTTTAGAATGTATACATTTTGCGGGCTCCCGGGTGGCGCATCCAGTAAAGGCGCTCCACGTGGAGTGCAGGATGCGCTCTATAGTCTGGACGTCGCGAGTTCGAGTCCAGGCTATTCCTTTGCTGACCGAGGACGGGAGCTCCCAGGGGGCGGTGCACAATTGGCTGAGCGCCGCCCGGGGGGAGGGAGGGTTAGGTCGGCCAGGGTGTCCTCGGCTCACCGCGCACCAGCGACCCCAATAGTCTGGCCGGGCACCTGCGGGCTTGCCTGTAAGCTGCCCAGAGGTGCGTTGTCCTCCGACGTTGTAGCTCTTGGGTGGTTGCATGGTGAGTCCGCAGTGTGAAAAAAAGCGGTCGGCTGACAGCGTGTGTTCGTCTTTGCCCTCCCGAGTCAGCGCAGGGGTGGTAGCGGTGAGCTGAGCTTAAAAATAATTGGCCATTCCAAATTGGGAGAAAATAATAAAATAATTGGCAACGACTACAGCACTTTCACATACATCTAGAGAACTGCTTGCGATGGAGGCTGTCTGTCACAAAACACACACATTATGGTAAAGATTAATTTCTTAATGGCAATTTATTTAAAGCTGTTAGTGAAGAGTTATCGAACACTCCTTGCAGATCCTTCAATGCTACACTTCCAGTCAACTTCCTAAAATCGCATGAAGGGATTAACACCAAAAACACGTCGGTCACAGGAGAAGCAGTGATCGGCACTCACATGAGAGCCAATGCGTCTAGCTTTCCTTTTACCCAAGTACCAGTTATATTGGCCAGTTATATTGTTTACAAATGCTATGAAAAAAAACACCATCCTATCAGGATTCCTAATCATGCTCTCCATCAGGGCAGCTCTGTTGTTGCTTTCGCACTGAGAGAGGAATGTCGGTTTAATTTAACGATGCTGGCTGACGGCCTGAACAGGCCCACACATGAAAAAAAATAAATTAATAAAATCGGATAAAAAGACTCATTAAACTTCAGGATCCTGTGCCTGAGACTCCTAAACAGCAGGCTTTAGGCCGATTGTCTTCAAAGACTTCCAAGTGTAGAAGCCAAGACACAGGTTTATATTTCTACAGGGCGGGCCTGTGGAGCACAAGTGGTAATGCTCACATTCCTGTGCTGGGTGTGGAGACCGGATTGCTGGTTAGCTCACACCTTGTTTCCCATGCCTGAGGTGTGAGAGGAATGGAATTCTACCTGTGCTCCTTTCAACTGCTTCACATTTCCAGAGAACCGCTTGGGCAACAGTGAATAAACTTGGGTCGTCCTTCAGCACACATTATAGTGTATCCAGGGGCTCTTCTGTGCCGGATCGCAGCAGATTCCAGATCCAGAACCTTTCTGTCTGACATGCGACAATTAAAACACTTTTCAAATGATGAAAATGATAGAAAAACTTTTTTTTTTGGAAGCCACATCTATTCACAGGTTTTCACAAAGGAGGATACGGACAACATGCCCCACATGTTGAACTGTTCTTATCCAGTTTGAAATAACTTTAGCATAACAGAGGCAGAAGTGTTAACGGGACTAGGAGCTCTTAAAATAAACAAATCCCCTGGGCCAGATGAGATCCTCCCAATAGTACTCAAAGAAATGAAAGAAGTTATTTACAAACCGCTAACTAAGATCATGCAACAGACTCTTGACACAGGGGTTGTACTGAAAACTGCAAACGTAATACTGATCCACAAAAAGGGAGACAAAACCGAACCAGGTAACTACAGACCAATAAGCCTGACTTATATTATATGTAAACTTATGGAAACTATAATAAGTTCCAAAATGGAAAATTACCTATATGGTAACAATATCCTGGGAGACAGTCAGCATGGTTTTAGGAAAGGGAGATCATGTCAAACTAACCTGATTGATTTTTTTGAGGATGCAACATCGACAATGGATAATTGCAAAGCATACAACATGGTTTATTTAGATTTCCAGAAAGCTTTTGACAAAGTCCCGCTTAAAAGATTAATTCTCAAACTGAATGCAGTAGGGATGCAAGGAAATGCATGCACATGGATTAGGGAGTGGTTAACATGTAGAAAACAGAAAGTACTGATTAGAGGAGAAACCTCAAAATGGAGCGAGGTAACCAGTGGTGTACCACAGGGATCAGTATTAGGTCCTCTGCTATTTGTAATCTATTCCTAATGATTTAGATTCTGGTATAGTAAGCAAACTTGTTAAATTTGCAGACGACACAAAAATAGGAGGAGTGGCAAACACTGTTGCAGCAGCAAAGGTCAATCAAAATGATCTAGACAGCATTCAGAACTGGGCAGACACATGGCAAATTACATTTAATAGAGAAAAGTGTAAGGTACTGCACACAGGCAATAAAAATGTGCATTATAAATATTATATGGGAGATACTGAAATTGAAGAAGGAATCTATGAAAAAGACCTAGGAGTTTATGTTGACTTGGAAATGTCTTCATCTAGACAATATGGGGAAGCTATAAAAAAGGCCAACAAGATACTCAGATATATTGTGAAAAGTGTTGAATTTAAATCAAGGGAAGTAATGTTAAAACTTTACAATGCATTAGTAAGACCTCACTTAGAATATTGTGTTCAGTTCTGATCACCTTGTTACAAAAAGGGTATTGCTGCTCTAGAAAGAGTGCAAAGAAGAGCAACCAGAATTATCCCGGGTTTAAAAGGCATGTCGTATGCAGACAGGCTAAAAGAATTGAATCTGTTCAGTCTTGAACAAAGACTAGGCGGTGATCCGATTCAAGCATTCAAAATTCTAAAAGGTATAGACAATGTCGACCCAGGGGACTTTTTCGACCTGAAAAAAGAAACAAGGACCAGGGGTCACAATTGGAGATTAGATAAAGGGACATTCAGAACAGAAAATAGGAGGCACTTTTTACACAGAGAATTGTGAAGGTCTGGAACCAACTCCCCAGTAATGTTGTTGAAGCTGACACCCTGGGATCCTTCAAGAAGCTGCTTGATGAGATTCTGGGATCAATAAACTACTAACAACCAAACGAGCAAGATGGGCCGAATGGCCTCCTCTCGTTTGTAAACTTTCTTATGTCCTTATGAGTCAGAAAATGACTAGTTTAAGGAAGCCACATCTATGAGTCAGAAAATGACACCCCAAACAGCAAAATGTCAAAAAGCTATTGTTCTTGAACAACAGTGGCCAGATTTTTTACAACAGTGGCCATGTTTTTAACAACAGTGGCAAGGTTTCCATGGAAACAGAAAAGCCAGTCTCACGCTATTTCGGTAGTGCCTCTTGGGATTCCATGTAGTTTTCTTTTAGCCAGAGAAATTCTCCTTCCAAGTGCAAATGCCCTAATTAATATTAAAATACTGCAGGCTATATTTAATGTTTCTGTCTGAGTTCCATGACAACTGATATCACACAGCTTTTTTTAAACTGGGTTTCCACTACATTTTTGTGTTGTGTTGAAGAACTGCAGGTGCAGCCTGCCTCATCTGGCCTCCAACAAAATGTAATACAAAAAGCACTCGAAAGAAATCAAAATGTTACACAAATACAAAGACACCTCAAGAAAGTGCTGTGCACTGTCCTGTATTATTATTATTATTATTATTATTATTATTATTATTATTATTATTATTTATTTATTAGCAGACGCCCTTATCCAGGACGACTGACAGTCGTATACAAAAATACAATTCAGAATCACAGTACAAGTAATAATACAATTAAGAGCAAGATAAAATACAATGACTTTGGTTCTAGCAAGTACACATTTTCTGACGGCACATGTATTTATTATGCACCTCTGTGACAGGGTAGCGTCAGGGCCCAAGTTGTTAGCGGCAGGAAGAGAGACTCAGAAACAGAAGCTGCAGTTTAAGTGCTATCGCGCAAAACAAAAACTAACAAACAAATAAAGCGGCACAAGGGCCAAAACAAAAGGGTTAAACAAAACACAACAGATAGACTTCACCGTCACTTTGGGTATGTAGACTCCACAGTCTCACGGCACGGCACAACCACATCACATCACAACACACCTATCTCCAACACTAACCTTCAGCGACATTAACTCTACTAACACCTGTGAACACCCTTTAGATACACCTGTGACTGGAGCCTAATTAATCATCATTCATTCAGTTAACGGCTCAGCCACATTCCCACGTGATTTCTGTCAGGGAGGAATTTAACTCCCTCCCTGCCGACCCAATACCCTTCGTTCTGCATGTTTTGCAGCAAGCTGATGTTCTGCTAAAACAAATCTTGCTCAGTGAATTAGGGTTAAAAGATTTTACTTAAACTCTATAGGTGGTAGCTCAAGCCCGCAACAATAATACAGGAGCACCGATTCCCAGTCATGATAATTGAATCCATTTCAGGATACAAACATGACTTTTTTTGTCCTTGGTAGGTACCCATGATAGATGCTTCAGACTAGTGTACAGTGTATTGCATCTTATTGGTAAGGGACAGAAAAGTCTAAGCTTAAAGCAATCGGCTATCGTCCGATCACCAAACACGAAGGTAACAAAAGTGTAAACGGATTGAAAAAATATCTGTGCTTTGCAAAGGGTGAAGAGGAAAATTATTGAATTCTGACAATATATATTTAAATGAATACGAAATGCCTTTCAGTCTATAGCAGACAGTGATTACATCAACTAAGTGTAATAGGTAACCCTCCAAGCTTCTGAATAACACTACACCCCACCCTTAGGCCATCACCTCTGAACAATGGCTCTGTTTTGATCTTATCTTGGGCTGTACCCTATCTTATTGTCCTACTTTCCGGTAGCACAGCTGTAAAATGCACCACACACACCCTACCTTCAAGCTTGTAAAAATCCTGTATAAATATCTACTGTAACTCCATTTGTGTTTTTTCTAGACTCGTCCTCTATATACATTGAATAAAACATCTGGAGCTGATAATCAACTTGAATCCTGAGTCTCTTTGGATAGTGGAGAATAAATCCACTACAGGTGCCAGCAACATTGTGTTTGGTGGCTGGCGGCCATCTTGACGATTTTGCCACTTTACCACACCTGATGTCAGAGTGGGATTGTGCCCCTAGTGAACAAAGGGGGAACTACATTGCCCGTAAGAGACTCCATAAAATGGAGCAAGTGATTCAAATGCTGGCTGAGGGCCAACAACAACTGCAGATGGGACAACAGAAAACAAACTTCAAAACAAACAAAATGACACCCAAGCTTCGGCTATCGCAGTGCAGTATCAATCCTTCCACTCCACTCCACTCCACTCCACTCCACTCCACTCCACTCATTTCTGCTGCCTTTTATTCCATTGAGTTAGGGGTTATTTGATTCAACCGCCACCTGGCCACATTCCACACTTTTCCCATCACTCTCCATCACACAATTAATGAAACAATCAAACAATTAATTAGCTGGCTGTGCAAACCGTGGCCATCTTGCTTCCAGGCTGTCCCTTCACCAAGATGGCCGCCCGCCATTAACCCTTCACCCCCACGTGCACCGCCTATCACAGGGCTCCACTGTTTATTTATTGATTTATTGCAAAGGACTGCTTTTTTATTTGTAGTAGCTTCAGCATTTTTTATAACGTTGCTTATAAATCAATTAAAATAAATTATAAAGTATTATAATTTTGAGTCAAATGGCAATAATTCGAAATGCTGAATAAATGGTGTCACAAAAAATAAAACGCTGAATGAAGAGGTGTCTAAACCCCTCGTGCTGTATGCTTACTTTTTCCTGTTTGGTCAAAGAAGCTTGCAGGGCTACTTCCAACAGATCTCAGATAATAAACGGACGGTGCATTAGGACTGGAAACAAACACGCCGTCCTTCCTTAACGATGAGATCCGGCACCTTTGTGTTTACAAATGAACAAATACAAACAGTATCACAATCTGGGGGCGTGTGGAGGCTGGCTGGATCTTCAAAGCAATTCTAAATAGGACCACACATTTCTGCAGATAGAAATGCACAATACAAGCTCTCAAGCACAGTTTGGTTTGTATGACCTTGGTGCACAGATTTGAATTAACTTTGCAACACAAACATCACAGAGCTTGGGAAAAGTGATTGCAGCTCACAAAATACTTCCTGCTGTGCATCATGGGATCAGTAGTCCCAAAACAGCACTTAAATACAGAACAGAGGCGCTAACCTGGATGCAAGTTAATACATTTCCCAATATCCTTTACACTAATTCACACAAACAGGAAATTTGTGTTAAGTGAATTGGTATTGTAGAAGTAATTTTCAATAAGCGACTGCAAAATGAGTACTATCAGGAAATCCATCTTATCCCAGTTTGTGTTAGAGAACTGACTGCTTACTGTAATGTGTGTTTCTTTCAAAACTGCACATTTGAGACCTATGTAGCTAACAGAAGTGCAAAACACGTCTGATTTCTGGAATTATTTTGTGATCAGTCACCTGCAAAACACAAGACAAGCTCTGCAACATGAGGTTGTGCACTCTGGGGATTCAAAGGAATAAGCACAGCTATGGACACTGCAGTCTCTTTGCACTGCTGGGAAAGGTAATGCTTTCTATGATGCGGTTAGGGGCACTTTCTCAAGCCCGGTTATTAAAGAATGATGAGCTCTTCCACGCTGGGGAATCCCTCAGCTCTGACTGCTACACAATGAGCTGCAGAAGCACCGGCAGCACAGCGGAGTGCCGGGTATCAGAGAGGAGACTGGCACAGCGGAGTGCCGGGTATCAGAGAGGAGACTGGCACAGTGGAGTGCAGGGTATCAGAGAGGAGACTGGCACAGCGGAGTGCAGGATATCAGAGAGGAGACTGGCACAGCGGAGTGCCGGGTATCAGAGAGGAGACTGGCACAGTGGAGTGCCGGGTATCAGAGAGGAGACTGGCACAGCGGAGTGCAGGGTATCAGAGAGGAGACTGGCACAGTGGAGTGCAGGGTATCAGAGAGGAGACTGGCACAGCGGAGTGCCGGGTATCAGAGAGGAGACCGGCACAGCGGAGTGCAGGGTATCAGAGAGGAGACTGGCACAGCGGAGTGCTGGGTATCAGAGAAGAGACTGGCACAGCGGAGTGCAGGGTATCAGAGAGGAGACTGGGAAGCTAGTCATATGGCTTGCTTTGTGACAGAGTAACTGGCTGTTACGCACCAGGTCAAGGACACATCAAAATCAGATTAGCAGTTCCTACAATACAGCCAACCTACAGCCCAGTGCTTTCTTTCTTTCCTTAACCACTGAAACTCACTGCCTTCCACGCTGCAGCCCAGTGCTTTCTTTCTTTCTTTCTTTCCCTCTCTAATTATTCTCTTGTCTAGTAGTTTAAGTGCTGAGGCACACACATGGCCTCTTTAGTCCCGTGGGGAGCTCTGGTTATGAAAGGACTCACATGCCAGCACTGCCTGCCCAAAGGGGAGGGCTGGGCTGGGCTGCTAATTTGATGACTAACTCTTCCCAGCGAGCTGAATGCCAAAGCAAAGCACACACAAGGAACTGGCTGCTTTCAGCTCCTTCTCCTTTTAGGTAAAATCTGTGAAGCTTAAAGTTGCACTGATTCTTTTTTTTCTTCCCCAATTTTGAATGTCCAGTTACCCTCCCTCACTGCAGCAACTCCCCCCAGGAGAGTTGAAGGTCAGGGGGTCCTCCGATCCCCAAGCCAGTCACTTCTTTACTGCCAGGAGCTCCACAGCGGTTGTGAGCTACCGCCCCCTGGAGGGTCAGTGAGGAGAAAGAGTCCCAGTTTGCCCCCCTAACCCAGTGCCAGAGCCAATACTCCCTGTGGAATCCCTAGTGAAGAATCTGACACAGCCAGAAACCTGCGCTCCCGACTGTGACTCCCCCTGCACACCACGCGGCCGTGCCTTTACCAGGGGAGACCCTCTGGGACCCCTGCGCTCCCCTGACTGTGTGACTCCCCCTGCACACCACGCGGCCGTGCCTTTACCAGGGGAGACCCTCTGGGACCCCTGCGCTCCCCTGACTGTGTGACTCCCCCTGCACACCACGCGGCCGTGCCTTTACCAGGGGAGACCTCTAGGACTGTGGTGTATTTTCTGGCTCCATAGATTTGATCCAACTCTTTTGGTGGCAGTATCAAACTATAAGAAGATTCAAATTGAGGCAGAATGAAGTTGGTGCAGCAGCGCTTAGATCAACAATCATGTTCTGCCTTTAGCTTCGGTACCAGTTTTCACTGCTCTCCTGATTATAAGAATGAAGAAAGTCAGTTGCTAGGTGTGGTTGTGATTATCATGGTTACTGCATGAACACGCAGTGAGTAGCAGATGGGGGAGGGGGAAGTTTTAAAGCTTGATTACCCTTTGTAATATTCTTGAAATGCATAGCACAAATGACCATGTTCATATTCATTCATGTAACAGGATTTATAAATGACTGGATCAGAAAGATGCAAAGGAAGCCAATGTATAGAGGAGTTCTGAAATCAGTAACTCCCACTGTACTCTTTAACTCTCCTGTCTTTAATAGGTGATGGGGTTCCTTTATTCAAGAGATTTTTTTTTTACTATAATATGGTAAGAATTATATTGTTAAAAATTCAAGCATGTAAGAATATTCATTCAAATGTTTTAAAGAATATGTGAACATGAAAACCGATGTTCATGCCAGCAATACTTGATGAACCTGTATCTAGAGAGTCACTTCTCTGCTTGGGATGAAACTTGCGGAGGGCATTTTTAGCACAGGGCATGTGGATTCTTTGGTCTGCACGTCATGGTGATTTTCTGCTTCATGTTACTCAGAGCTCTAATTTAGTTACAGCGGGACAGCTTGACGTACACAGCACTGGAATTCTGAAAGGACTTCCTGTGTTACTCACTACTGTCTAAACTGTTAAAGCAGGCCACACCTAGCAACCAGCAGTGTCAACTCAGCACTCTCAAAGTGATGACTACCCATCTGACCAATTTAGCCAATGGGTGCGTTCACAGAGATCATTCTTAGAAGATCATTGGCTAAAATGGTCAGATTCTGCACAGAATGTTCTCCTTGAACACACCCAGTGAGTCAGTGGCTGTCCTGTGATTTATAACTGGGAACCTCCTGGTAATTTCTCTAACCACTGGACCACCAACCTTCCTAAACTTACATGTCTTTAAGAAACGGAACTAATTATCTATATGTCAATTTAGAGTTTGTCAACAGCTTGTTCATTTATAATGAAACCTGCGAAGGTTTAATCACGCGCCTTATTGAGAGCAATCTGCGGTGCATGGAGGCAAGAACGCGTATTTAGCCCCTTTAGCTAGGTCTCTACCGCCACCCTGCGGTCATACAGAGTACGGCACTTTAATTGTAATATAGTGTACCTAGCATGGAAATCTGATGAGTTTTCAAAATAAAGACTGCTTGCTTTGGGTTTAAATCTTTAAGACGTAAAATCTTTACAAATCAAACAAATTGTTATTTAAACAATCGCTCTGAATCCGAATGAACTAAATGTTAAGTACGACGATTCCCCGTATATTATATCTGAACCAGTCGTCCCACAGCAGGACCGGCTGCGTCATGATTCAGTACATTTCTAGAAGGAAAGCGTCGTTCATTTTTTAAGGGATTTTATTTTTTATGCGACAACAAATGTACAATGTTTGGCGACAGAGTTCTGTCTCGTGTTCTGCGGGGGCGCTCACACAATAACATAAAGATAAATACACATATAATAAAAAAAAAGAACAAACACGGCCTAATATGAATTTTTGCGAGGGCCACCACTGCTATCAAACTTTGAGGTTTAATTTAACTTTAAGAGGCTAAAACAGCATCGGTATCACAGCAAACACAACACTAAGTTTAGGTTCTTCGTGTATTCGCAGGTTTAATTACATGTTTGCTGGTTTCCCACACAGGCGAAGATTACTAGACCTTTATGAAAATGGAGGGTTTGTTTTTGGTCGCCACTTCGTTCTGGAAATAGACGTGCTATTCATTTTATAAACTGATAAACGCAGCGACGGTCCTTAAAGCAGGAGATAACGGTGTATTTATTTACCTGAAGCGGATATTTTGGTTGTCACGGAACTCTGAAGACGGGGACAGTGCGTGTTCTCGGGGAGGTGATTCCCATTTTCAGGGGGAGGGACAAAAGTCAATTAACCCACCGTTTAACATCACCTGAGTAAGAAGCGCTCCTCGAAACCGCATTCCTCCGCTGACCATAGAGCCCAGCGAGCGCTTTAGCCCCAAACTTACACACCAAAAAGTACAATCAATAATGTGTCCTTTAAAGGTACACTGTGCACTTTTGTCAGTACAAAAATAGTCCCGTCGAGTCTGCTGACTATCTGCAGGGCAGAAGCCATCCATGAAAACTCCCCGAGGCGCTTGAGCAACGTGGAATACAGCGTAAAGAAACACTTATGCGTATGATTTCAGCGGCTGCCTCATAGCTGGCTACGGCTTTGATCGCATATGAAAAATAAAGATATCTGGGCTATGTAAATGGTACGGTATTTTCCCCCGTATTTATTATACTATATGGAGGAATTGCAGTTGGAAGTCGCAAACCTGTGATTCTGACCCAGCAATGCACCTTGGCCATTTAAACCATTAGGTGACAATGTCCTAATTTGAGGACAGGCTACTGTGTGTTTTAAAGCATTTTAAACTGGCATCTCCCTGATGGTTTTTCTCTTTAACTATATTGTTAAGATAACTTACTCTCATTTTGTTAACTGCAAAAAAAAAGTCGCATGTAATGTATCAAATGACATCAATACAACTTGTGTGCTGATATTTCTCAAAGAAAAAAAAATGATTTGGTGTCTGGTTCGGATTTAGTTGTAAATAAATGTGACACTTCTGGGAAATAATTAAATGCACACAACGTATTTAAACAGCGAGGTGTTTAATACATCCCATGATATATAATGCCCTGTTTCGTGTATTCGTGTGTGTAATATCTATCATGTTCCATTGTTGCTTGCGCTTAGATTTTTTTTTTTTTTTTTACCGTTTTGCTTTCCAGCAACAATTTCCTTGGAAATACGTTTAAAAACAGGTTTGAAAAATGACAGCTGCGGTGCGTGCTGCTTTTATTTAGGTCTCCTCGAGCTGATTTTGTATTATTAGAGGGTTCAATTTACTTACTTGAAGTTGTCAAAGTTGCAACCCGCTTACCGACCAGAATGACCGATGGTTCAACGCGGTTACCTGACAAGCCACTGGTGGGGTGCATGGACCGGTATGGGTCGTGAAGCGCCACGGCGAGGGGAACTATCTCAAGCCGGGTTTCTCGCCTCTTCTGGTGGGAGGGTAAAGACCAGTGCAGCAACCCCCCCCCAGCCTTGATCGGTGTAAATGTATTCAAAGCCAGGCCTCCAGGATGAAAGGCGTTTTGGGGATTCATATGGCTTGAAGAGGAAATCAAAGACGAAATAAAAACATATAACAGGCGAGGCTTTTTCTATTGTATTTTATTAACTACACAAGTAAACCGGTTTGTCTCCCTTGTTTGTAAACTGAGAACAACCGCAAAACTGGCAGTTGCAATTCTAACTCCGAGAAGAACCAAAATGAAAATCCGACAAAATACCAGGGGACGAGAACATGGGACTTCTTAATCTGGAATGCCATTGATAAAACCGCGTGTATTCGCAGTATTGTTGTGTTCTGTTATATTATATTCCCGGAATGTTTCATCAAAGGTGAAGTGAGAGAAGCGGGAGGGTGTCATCACACAGAACAGCAGGCGGCGCGCACAGCGCGATGATCTCATTGCCCAGAACAGCACGATGAAGTCATCTTTTCCGGATCCCGGTTCCCGGAGGACCGGGGCGCTCCCCTCCTCTGCAATCAGCGCGCACCTGAACGCGTGAGTAACCGTTAAACACCTTCCGAGCCCGGGGAGCGAGGCGTGGGACTCCCCGCGGTTTACACAGCAGGCCAACTCGCTCTGTCAGCAGCGCAGCGCAGCTAGTGCATACGGCCAAAAAAATAGGAACACCTGCCATAGCATTGTCAATAGGGTGTAGTCCAAGGTGTTTATTCCACAGGTGACCATTCGTATTTTTTTTCTTTTTAAAAATAATTTAGGGCGTCCAATTACTATTTTTTAAACCCTTTTTGAAATTGGAGGAACAACTCGCTATATCAGGGGTGCAAATCGTTTTGAAAGTTTAGCAACAGAGAGCACGTTTTAACGGACATCCTACGTCCCCGGTGTCAAAGCAAGCACCTCGTTTCACCCGCCGAACCGAGGCAACAACAGCGAGTATTCAGCTCTGCAGGATTGGTGTGTCTAGTCTGTGAACAGCAGGGGTCGCTGAAGAGACAAGTAGTGAACTATCCCTCACTGACATCCCTTATCTGTGGGAGGCCCAAACAGCATGGCTACGGAAGCACCTGACAACCGAACACTGCAAGAGACTATGAGACCTCCTCCTATGATGAGAAGTTTTGTAATAACATTTTCTGCCTTTTCTGCTTTCACCTGAAGAAGAGACCTTTGAGGTCTGAAAGGTTTTGATTAATTATTGTTTACTTAGTCCAATAAAAGGGATCGCCTCCCCTTCTCTTTGTGTACTGTCTATCCATGTTTTGTTTTTGTTTTTTACGTTTTGGCAGGGCAACGTCTCGAACTCCATAGAGTTCACACAAACTTTTAAAATTTCTAAAAATAGTATAAAAAAAATTGGTGACCGAGAGAGGCCAACATATCAGTGAGCCAACAGTGTGGGATAAGAACAGAAGAAATTCTAGAATGAGAGAAGGCCATTCGGCCCACCTGAATGGTCAACAAACGTCTTACAGAGTGTTCTGCTGTGTGTGTGTGTGCCAATGGGCTGAATTAATGGGCATTAGGGTTCATGTGGGAATGCGAAGGGTTAATCCAGCTAGCCACTTTGGCGACACTGATTGTGCGGCACAGTTTACCCCCCCAAGGGGGCATTATATAATTGGTCCCCTGTGATTCCGTCTAGACAATGATTATGTACACCTGAACTGCCCACTACCATGACATCATCTTTGGCAAACCCCTCCCACAACAAAAGAGGGGTGGGGTCTTAAAGATACAGGCACCTTACCGAATCATCATATTGACTGGGTTTAAAAGTAATACATACTAATATTGAATTCCTTGCCTGATTAAAATCGTATTATGTGAGTTCTCTTTTATTTATTATTCACTAAATTCAGGAGGTGCTCTTCACTTTTAATTGTAGACATGTGTAACAGGCTTGATCAGCCAGAGTGTCTTTCTATTAGAAACACCAGCACCATCTAGTGCACAGCTGTGTATTGCAAGCAATACAACAGAAAATAGTGTTTCCAAATGAGCTGTTCACTAGATGGCGCTGTGTTTTAGTTCTACTTTGGCTGATCAGTCTAGCTCACTTATATTTATGGCAGGACTAAAGAGCAGCGACATCAAAAAAATGATATAAAAAATGGAGTTGAGTGATTGCAATAAGAGCCACTGAGAATGATGCAAACATCAGAAAGGTTTCTCTGCATCTTAACTATTTATCTTACACATATTAATACCACCCCTGTATTAAGACCACCATCAACAGACCAGCATGGTTAAAATCAGCCATTTCAAAACAACTATCTCTCTTTCCTACTTTCACCTGAAGAAGAGACAGTGTGATTGAATCATTGTTTATTAGTTCAATAAAAGGGATCAATCTCCTTCTCTTTGTCTAGAAAACTGTCTGAAACCGCAATGTAATTCTACATACGTCCAGTAGAAAGGCTTCCTTCTGTTAATTATTAGTAACATTAGCATGTCCAGGCTTCCCTGTATTAGGAGCATTAGCATGTCCAGGCTTCGAACTAACATTAACAGAGAAGCTCAGAGAACACACAGGTTATCAAACAGCTCACAAATACAAGATTAGAAACTGTGTGTACAGTTTCCAAGCCCCCAAGATATGGCCTTCATTAACCAACCGGGTGCCAGCAATATGAAAAAAATACAGCTATTCATCACTGCATTGTGATGATCTCATCGCTGCAGAGAACAGTGACATCATGCTTTAGCGTACAGTAGCCATGCATGCTTTGCAAGGTGATACATTTGAATATAATGTCTGGCTTGACTCTGTCATGTGACATTGGGTATTAGAATGGGGTGACAGCCTGTGAATAACGTCTCGCTAAGACTATAGGGGGTTATGAGATCATCTGGGGACACCACATGATGCGCGCTTCCTTCTGCTGTCCATAGGGGGCACTGTGCATCCCTAATGTATGTAAAGTACTATTGCTTTCAACATTAAGGAGCTTCTAATGATCTTTCATAGTATTGCATTCCTGCCCCCTTGTATGTGTATGAGTGTTGTAATCATTCGGAGTTCTTATTGCAATTATCCAAACACCAGGGTTTTAAAATCTGTCAGATTAATGAAGTTCAGGAGCTGCTTTTCACTTCTACTTTTTTTGCCACAGACATGTGTAATGTAGGCTAGATCAGCCAACATGTCCTTATATTAGTAAGAGCCAGCACCATCTAGTGCACAGCTAGTGTATTGCCAGCAAAACAAAAGGAAGCCTGATCCAAAGTGGCAGACCACTAGATGGCGCTGTCTCTCACGTCTATAAAGACACGCTGGCTGCTCCATCCTGTGCTGCATGTGTCTGGCATGCAGCTAGAACTGAAGAGCAGCTTCTTAATAAATAAATAAAAAGGAAATAGAGCAGCTATAACAATGAAACAGAGAAAGGAAATAACAAAGGAAGCTAATAATAATAATAATAATAATAATAATAATAATAATAATAATAATAATAATAATAATAAGTTACAAGCAACTTTACAGCTTCCAGAGTTATTGTGAAATTTAAGCATTTTGATTGGTTGCCACCCATTGGATGCCATTCACTCAGGCACTTTGTGAAGTTTCAGGAGTGTTTGTGCGCAATATATGCAACTAGAGCAATGCTGAAATATAATTGGCCCACGGCAAACCATGTTTTATTTATTTATTTATTTATTTTTATTACTGGAGCAACTTCATTTGGGCAAACTCTAAAGAAAACCATCTTGGATCATGTTGCCAAGTTTTGCTTCGATCAGATTAGCAGTTTTGGAGAAGAAGACATTTGTGTGTTAATTAGGTTATCCAACACAGCCGCCATACCACTGAACCAATCAGCTTCATTTCGAGCACCGTGCATCCTGGTTAATCCCTAACCATGTATACCAAGTTTCAGAACTATGCGATAAGTGGTTTCCGACAAGAAGACTTTTGTATATTGTTCAGAAATTGTCGTCAAATTCAATATGGCTGCCAAACCATGTGACCAATCGCATTCATTCAGCGGTGGACATTAGTTTCCATTGGCGTCTACAACGCTGAAATTTTAAGAGTTTTTATGCAACGGTTTTCATTTTATGCAACTTTTAAGGTTTTGTTGGCGGAAAGAATAATAATAATAATAATAATAATAATAATAATAATAATAATAATAATAATAATAATAATAATAATAATAATAATAGGCTTCCCAGCCATGGGCTTGGAACCCTATTAATAATAACAATAATAACAATAACAGTATCCATGTGTCTACATTTCTGATTTCTGACCACTACTTCGACTAATATAATAAAGAGTGTGTTTTTTTCCGGACGGTCCCAGCACGCAGGCAGGCAGGTGGGCGTGGTCTCCTCAGCACAGTCGCACCCCTAGAATCTCAGAAGCCGCCCGCGCGCAGCGAGCTTGTTCTTTGTTCGAGTCGGGACTGTGCATGTGCTCGTGCAGTGCTGGCGCTGGGTGTCGGGTTACGAGAAACGGGATGGATGTGAATTGGGGAAGGAGGGGGGGGAGCTGACTGCTGCGAATGAGCTGCAAACAGATTGTCTAACAAACTGCCTTAACCCCTCCCCCTCCTGCAAAACGTCTTCGTCAGAATCGGTCTGTATCCAGAATATCACAAAGCGACGAGGGCGAGGCGGGGCGGCTACATGTTCAAATACATGACAGTTAAAATCACTTTTTTTTTTTTTTTTTAAATGTTGCCACTTTCCAAACTAGCAGACGTGGAGTAAACGACCCCCCCTCATCCCCATTTCCTTCCCGGATAAGGGGGGGGGGCGAGGGAGAGTTCAGGGTTCACATGCAGTAAAATGTGCTTATGTTCGGTATCGTGTGGTCTCATCCTAACAAAGGCAGCTTGCGTGATAAATGCGGGCGCTTAAGTTTGAAACCCAGTTGACCCCGCCGCCCCTCCATGTGTTATTTCATGTTTCGTGTTGTTGTCTCTTTGTGCACCAGCGTGGCAGTCTGTGCCCAAGCCATCTGGGAGACCCCGTTACTAGGAACTGGGGCAGACAAGGGGAGACGGTGTTATTCGGAGGGGGTTAGGAAGAAGGGGTGGGAGGCGTATTTTTGTAACACAGACAGCGAGCGGAGAATGAGGTGTGCTGCCCGCCGCGGAGCGCAGTGAGAGGCACACACAGGCGGGCAGCGTCGGGGAATGGGAGGGGGGAGTCGAGGCTGGGTGGAGCGAACGGCGGCCAGGCCCTGCTAGACAGACTGAATGCAGCAGAAGAGCCGAGACCAAAGAAAGAAAACAAGCGAAAGGAGAG
The DNA here is from genome assembly GCA_030684275.1 of Acipenser oxyrinchus oxyrinchus. NCBI lineage: Eukaryota > Metazoa > Chordata > Actinopteri > Acipenseriformes > Acipenseridae > Acipenser > Acipenser oxyrinchus. Next base: position 7,622,193 of record CM060280.1, on the reverse strand, counting down.
AGAAAGGGGTTGGGCCGGGGAGGAGCTACGGGAGAGTGGGGGACTGTGTGAAGGGAGGAGGGGGGCGGCGGCGGCAGAGGGTGCCGTTGTTCAGTCTGTCTCCAGTCTCTTTGTTTCAGACTCGTCTTTTGTTAGTCATGCCGAGTTTGCTGGTTTTAGCAGGGATCATGAAGAAGAATGGGGGCTACGGCGGGGCTCTGGCCGGCTCTGGATTTGGGACTGAGGGGCTGCTAGTGCCGCCGGATGAGGAGGAGGACTCCCGTGCCCTGAGGGTCGCGCTGGGCCAGCTGTCGCTCCTGGGGCTCGGGGACACCGACGACGGCGGAGATCCGGGGGGAACCAGGGCACAGGACCGGACTAACAACAATAACCACAATAACAACCACCACACCGGCGGCGGCGGCGGCGGAGGAGGAAACGGCTGCGGGGAAACCGGGCTTCTGTCAGGGAAGAGCAAGTTATGCGCCCTGTACGAAGCAGGGTCCGGTGAATGCAAAGGAAGGGGCTGCAACATTACCGAGTGCGTCCCTGTGCCCAGTTCCGAACATGTGGCCGAAATAGTCGGTAGACAAGGTAATGAAAAAAGACAATAAAAACACATGCTTTTATCATGAATGCTGTACCAGACAAACATATTCCCCTCTGAGTACCTGTTAAGTTCTGGGAAGTGGTGTCTATTGTTTTGGTGGGCGCTTTGTTTTGCTCGACAGGCAGCGGTGTTGTAAGTAACCACGCTGCCTCTCGCTCAAGCAGTAAGTGTTACTGTATAACTCGCTGTTAGTTAAACTGCAGACAAAAACGCGGCTTTGTGCGTTTTTCCGAGCTCTGTGCGGTTGGTTTTCGCCGTGTTGTTTGCACCCCTGGCCGTGCCGCACATCACACTGAGGAGCGCGGTGCTCCCTTCTTTGTGTCATGCTCGCTGTGTTATACTCGGCACGAGTTTATGGAAACTGTCTGAACTGAAAAAGGAGTCGAAATTCAACACCGAAGACGCCTATCTATCTGTGTAGTTATGCAAATAGAAAAGGCCAGGTTTCTTTCTTTTCTTTTCTTTTTTTTATGCGGGTATACTCGAGTGAATGGAAGTCGACCCGTTGTTTGTGTGCAGTCTGGGAGCGGGGTATTGTTTGAGGAACAGCGTGCTCTTAAAATATGGACAATGGTAACCGTGTCACCGGCTCTTAACGAACAACTTGAAACAGCATCCACGAGTTTTTGCTCAATTTATTACCGTTTATAAAGATAAACGAGGTTAAGCTGGCCTCGACTTTGTGTTAAGACGTGTAATAATAACCCAGCAGCATGTTTAAACACACCCAATATGCGTCAGACTGGGATGCTGCCGTGGATTCAGATTGAACTCAAACCCCACAGTAAAAGCTGACACACCATTCTTCAAAGTCTACAGCATATACAGTTCACCTCACGTGAAATATCATTCCCCGAATAGACATTTAAATCATCATGTTGTCGGTTTTACTAGCATATTGTAAACTGAAGCCAGGTTAACTCCAGTTTATATTTTTCATTAAAATATCACTGCCCACTGCATTTTGCTCCCAGATTGTATTATATAGTGCATATCCGCCCCCACCCCCATCTCAGTTTAACTCTCTGTTGAAGCTGCTATTCTTTGAGTGTCTGGTTTCGGGGGCCACACAAGGGAACCAGACGGTCACAGAGCCCCGTCCCGCAGTCCTCTTTCACCCCCCTCTCTCACTCACTCTCAGTGGAGCTATTCCCCAAAGACAGCAGTCACTCGCTGTGCCCTGGAGTAAGGCATCAAGCCCTGCTTCCTTATTAATTTATTATTTGACAGACGCCTTTATCCACAGCGACTCAGAGTCTAGGGTGTGTGAACCATGCATCAGCTGCAGAGTCACTTACAACTACGTCTCATCCGAAAGACGGAGCACAAGGAGGTTAAGTGACTTGCTCAGGGTCACACAATGAGTCAGTGGCTGAGGTGGGATTTGAACCGGGGACCTCCTGGTTGCAAGCCATTTTCTTTAACCACTGGATCACACAGCTTTAAGGAGTGCGGCTGTGTGAGTGAGTGTCTGTTTGTGTGCCTCTTGGTGTGTATTGCTGTGTGTGCATGTGTGTCTGTCTCAGTGTCAGTGTGTGTACATATTATTTTAGATATGCAAATCCATCCTCTAAAGGAGAGCTACCAAGGCTTTTAAACTTCACTTGTAGTCCTGGTATTTTTAGACATGCATATAAATTCTTCAGATCTAGAGTTACCACCACTGCTGCGTCCTGGTACCAAATTACTGCATGCTGTGAAGTTCAAATTCACTCCTAATGGTACTAACTCAATGTCCTCTCCTCAGCACTAGGGGTGTTGATGTTATCACTGCTCTGCTGAAGATCTTTTGGTTCTTTGCTTGTGTTTGAGACTGTATTTCAAAGGCAGGGCTGCAGGTGGAAAGCTGCTGTTGCTGTTTTCTGGTTCCTCATCACCGCAGGTGTTGTAGTTCAGACTCACTCCAGTAGTCTCGCTGGATCATGTGCCTACAGCAGAAGCACTTTTATCAATAACAATGCATTTGCATGTTTTAAATTAACATAGAAAAACAAGCCCAGAACTACGAGATTCACAGTAGAAGGGGAGAGAGGGGTTCTTAAGCTGAGCTGAACTTGTAACCCTGCACTAGCCAGCACATGCATTGGTACTAGTGCTAAAACCAGCCTAATCAGGATGATTTTTAAGGCAAACTACACCAAAAAGTGCATCTCCCCAGTGATGAGATGATATAGTGGACATAAATCGGGAGAACCACTTATCCGAGTGTGGTGAAACCTGGTAAGGACATTCTTGCACAAGTGTTTGAGAGTATCTGAATTTGGGATCTAGATTATGCGAAGTTTGGCTCTCTTTCTGCACTGCTAGGCCAAGGAACAAAACAGAAATTGAAACCGAAAAATTAGATTTAACCAAATAACTTTTTCACTAATCTTATCTTAATGTTTATTTTTTATTTTTTTTAGAACCCCAAACTGTGAAGTTTTATTAATGCTTTTTCTTTCTGTGTTATTATTATGTATTTCTTTGTTACAGTGCAAAATCCAGTGGTACTAAAGATATGTGATTTATGGAACAATCTTTTGCATCAGAAGTTCTCGTTTGTGAAGCATGTATATTTAATGTACAGAGGTTCACTGTTCGTCTGAGAGACAGGCCTTATGATACTTGCAGACAGTATTATATTCAAACCGTTGCATTCAGTAAAGTACAGTTTTTCTTGCTTCTGAATTTCCTCAGTGTTTAGTTTGGGGGTCCCTATTCAAATCACTCTTAATAAGGGATCTCCAAACCAAGAGAATTTCACAATCTGGATCATTTAAAATAAAACATCCCAACTTCCCTCCTCTTCTCTGCCTCCTGCTACAGGTTGCAAGATCAAAGCTCTCCGCGCCAAAACCAACACCTACATCAAGACCCCGGTGCGCGGAGAGGAGCCTGTGTTTCTGATCACCGGCAGGAAGGAGGACGTGGCCCTGGCCAGGCGCGAGATCATCTCTGCGGCCGAGCACTTTTCCATGCTGAGGGCGTCTCGCAATAAGCTGGGGGTGAGCTTCGCCGGCTCCCCGCCCAGCATGCCGGGCCAGACCACCATCCAGGTGCGTGTGCCCTACAGGGTGGTGGGGCTGGTGGTGGGGCCCAAGGGATCCACCATCAAACGCATCCAGCAGCAGACCTGCACCTACATCGTGACCCCCAGCCGGGACCGTGACCCCGTCTTCGAGATCACCGGCTCCCCAGGGAACGCAGAGCGCGCCAAGGAGGAGATCGAATCCCACATCGCCTTCCGCACTGGGGGGCTCCACGATCCCAACAACGAGAATGACTGCCTGCTGGAGAACCGACTGCACCAAGTCTGGGGGCTCCAGGGAAACCGCAGCAGCTACCGGCAAGACAGCGGCCTCCCCGACCCCCTGTACAGCGAGGACCCCGCCGAGCTCGCCAGCGACAAGTCTTATTACCCCTCCAGCGACTGCTGGGGAGACCCGGAGTACCCCAAAGCAGTGGCCTTCTACCCTCAGCAGCGCTCAAAGAGCTTCGGAGGCCTGCCCCTGGCCCTGGGATTGCAGGATCCGGGTGGCGCCGTCGGCACTCCCTCAGCGGGGCACGCCCAGGCCCGCCGGGCGCACAGCGAGCCCTTCCCCAGCCGACTGGGTCCCTCCCCGGGCTTGCCGGTGCCGAGCTCCCCCCCTAGTGCGCGGGACTGCATGACCTGCTTCGAGAGCAAGGTGACGGCGGCCCTGGTGCCCTGCGGGCACAACCTCTTCTGCATGGAGTGCGCCATCCGGATCTGCGAGCTGGCACACCCCGAGTGCCCTGTGTGCCACACGCTGGTCACACAGGCCATTCGGATATTCTCTTAATTTTATTTTTTATTTGTTTTTTTAACCCGCAAAAATATTTTTTTATTTCTTCTTTTTTTTTTTATATATTTTGTACTTTTTTTTTTAATAATTACAGCTTTTTAAAAAATCGGTTCATTTTTTTTTAATACGCAGCACTTCTAATGATGATGATGATGATTATAATTATTGTTAATATTCTGCTCTGTGAACAAATAGCGCAATTGATGTGAAAGCTGTTTTTCAGGGGGGGGTGGCAGCAGTTCTTATTTGATAGCAGCTCTTCGTGTGTGACTGTTCCTATTAAAACCCTGACACGATCAAAGCGCTCTGTAACAGTAGCATCAGTCCCAGATTGTAAAGTAGTCACCCCAGCCAAGGCGCCCGGATCCTTCTCATTTTCTTACACAGGGTACCACTAGACTGGGCGCCTTGGAAGGGACTGACCAGGGACTTGACAGGAGCTCTTGCTAGCGTTTTCAAATCCCTCTTTACTGACACCCCTGCATGGCATTGCAGTGAGAGCAGCGGTGGTTTCTTACACTCCCCGTAACTTCAAAAGCCCCTCAAGGTGGTTTCGGCTCAGATCTCCATCGGTGTAATCCATTGCTAACGATGGTCTACTTGGTGTCTTGGAGGAAATGCAGAGGCTGTACAAAACTAAAGCAATTCCAAACCCAAATCGAATTATTACATTATGAAAGTTAAAACAGGTTTTAAAATGTTTGCAAGAACAAAAAATACCATCTGAACACTCCCGCACTGAGGCCAGCACGCCTATCACTGAGTTTGTAAAACCTGCTGCCTTTAGAGAGAGAGAGTGAGAGAGAGTGTATGTTTGAGTGCATGTGTGTGAGGGGAGGGGTGACGGCACTATTTTGGTGTGCATTCTATCTATGCTACCATTCGAAGTGTCGAGAAACCAGATTTAAGAAGCTCTAACTCGTGGGGTATTGTACGCTTTTACAGTCAGTTTTGATGGAGTCTAGATAAGTTTTCAGAATAGCAAACTTTGTTATCTTGAGTGGTTTTTTCTTACTTGTCGTTTTCTGTGTCTGGCATCACATCTTGGTGGTTTAAAACAACGTGACCCCTAATAGAGCTCCCTGTCATCTGAACCCCAGTAGAGCTCTCAAAATCATGTCAGAACTCGCCAGTGCATCCGTTAACATGTCCCCCTGTCGGATGTAAGAAGTATAACATTTGTTCTATGTGTTACTTCCTGCATCCACAGGGGGCAGGTTAATGGTTGCACTAGGGTGTAGCAGTTAGACTGGATTCTGAGAGCTCGACTGAGGTCAGAGGGGTGCTTCAAGCTTTTTGAAAAAGTCAGGATGTGATGACTGAGGCACGGAATGATGCAAAGTGAATCCAAAGAAAAGGTCATTCATTTCCATGCTGAGTTAGTCTTGGAGAAGGGGGGCCGTTTTGTCCCAGTATAGTCACTCTGCTTTTTAGTGTCGTTGCTCCGCCCTGCCCATCACCAGCATTCAAATCAACAAAACGTACTTACTTTTTATTTTGCTGTGTTCGAACAAAAGAAAAACTGCCATGAATTTGGAGGAATATGAGAACAGTCATTGAGCTAACTGTACAAATCAGGCTCTTTTTATAAATTGTAATTCTAAAATAAAATAACAGAATTATAAAGAAAATGAAAGATAAGCACCTTATTACAAACAAACAAAAAAATATTACAAATGTTGTTATTAACCAAACCGACCACTGATGGTGACTTCTGAGTCCGCTTCAAGTGTTTTTTATATTTGAAGTTGTCTCAAATTCAGATTTACTCAGAGCAAGAGCCTGGAGTTGTTTTAAACAACCTCTAACTCAGTAGTTGAAGATGATGTCCCTTGTATACAAATTACTCGTTTTCAAATGAAATATATATATATATATATATTCATATATATTCCTGTTCATTTATCAGAGTTTCCTCCCAAAAATAACTTTCACTCTGCAGACCTGAATACAGAAAGATAACTAAAGTAAACCCATTTTGATTCCTTCCTGGACTATCTAATCTAGCTCGATCAGGCCAAGAGGTGTATCCCTTTTTCAGTTCTTAACCCTAACCCATTTTCAGTTCCCTTTCTGTAAAGTGAAGGATCATTCAAATGATGGCACTTTATCTTTGGAAAGTTCCAAATAACAAAAAAAATAATCTGTGTTTGGAACTCGGTGCAGTGTTAGCATTAAATACAGTGGCGCCATAACTCAGATTGAATCGAGGAAATTGGTGCTGAAAGAATTTATAATTTGTATGCTGTTAAATTTATGAGGAGGTGCGCGAGCAAAAGGGGGCGTGGTAATGTTCACTTTTGTCCGTCCGGTTTGGAGGGAACGAAGAAATGGGCTGGTTTTGTTACTACGCCAGTTCCGACTAGTTTTATTTTTATATTCATCTTAACTTGCACAGAGCCGTTTTGCAATAAAATCAGCTTTTTACAACAGCCCGTAAAATCTATAAAATAAATGTATCGACGCGCTCAAAACGTTCATTAAGCCCGCAGAAAATTAGATAATAAAGTAATTGATCGAAAACATCCATCATTGAGTTGATTAATAAAACAAATACATACAATAAAAGCAATATATTACAGCGACTTTTAAAAGTAAAAAGAAATCTATTTCTGTTTTCAAAGCACGTAATAATAATAATAATAATAATAATAATAATAATAATAATAATAATAATATTTAAAATAATAATAAAGTGGGTGAAATAGCTCCGTGTAAAATATCCCCAGTATTTGTCTTTATTGTTGTTGTTTTTTCCTGCATATTGTAGAATTACAAATCTAGTTTTACATGCACATAGGAATGGCTGCAGATTTGCCGATCTTATTAAAGCTGTCGATATAAAACCACCTTTTGCTGTACAAATTATTCTTCACCTTTTCCAGCGTGTGCGGCGCGAGCCTCACGGTGCAGTGCAGCTAAAGCGCTTCCGCCGCTCGTGACCCGATACCTCGCTGCACACACACACACAGCGCGGGACAAAACCCAAATGCAGTACAGGGGAAACCATTGCCGGTTGCGCTGTACCTGTTTCCCGAATAACACTAATACAGAATAATAAACCCAAATCCCTCTCTGAGATTCTTTAAATGAGCTCCCGTCTTTCTGTGCGCGACTTATTCACAATGTCTTTATCGACCAGAGCTTCGCCCACACACGGTACCAAATGCAAACTGGGGCGAATTTGGTAGAATCCCGAACAGGAGAATCCGCCTGACGTCATCTCTTGAAAACTCATCTCTTGCCATGCAGCTGTCGGTTTTGTTGTAGCAGCGTGCAGAAAGAAGCGAGGCAGGGCGTTTTGAACTGCATTAGGAAAGGACGTTCCGCTTTACTCTTTTCTACAAACTCGTGTTTCTTTAACCAGAGTATTGGGCACGTGAATGATACACTGCTGAAAAAGGCTATCTCGAGTGTGGTGCATTATTCATTTCCAATGCTAAGTAGTTGTAGCAGCGCTGAAAGTTTCGTCTTGCTACGGTTCATAAGGAATGGTTTTGAGCTTAGCTGTCGGCGTGCAAACAAATGATCGAAAGTCAACCAAACGTATTTTAAGACGTAGCGTTTAATAAATGTTTATTGCCATCTGGTAAAATGTGAAAATGCTTTATTATTATGGTTACCGGAATATTATTAACGTTTAGATATAGTCAGCTTTATCACAGTGTGTATTATGTATTGTTGGTTTTGCAAACTTTACAATATTAGTTGCCAAATGACAAAAATAAAAGCATTAAATAAAATAGTTTAAAAAACACACACACACACCAAGGACTGAAAAGAGCCAAAGATTTGGTAAAGACATGAAAACTGTAAACAAACAAACAAGGTCAATAGCTGGCATAGTCATGCATGCATACAGAGAACCATTGAGTCCATTAGAAACGTGCTGGTCTAATAGAGAGAGAGCCAGGCCTGTGTGCTGTCCTGTACGCAGTGTACGAGCGCTGTATATCCCCAGCGTGCCTCAGAGACACAACTTACAGACTTGTTAAGCAAGCTCATGCAAAAAAATCTAATAAAACCTGTGACTCTCAAAGATATTAAACATGCACGTGCATATCTTTCATTGAACTGAGCCCATCATTTTCGTTTTGGGCAGTAAATAGCCAAACTGGGCATCAGTGCACCAACCATTATAATGTGACCCATAACGAACAAACCAATACATCGCCCAATTATGGCGGCTAATATTCCATTATTGTAATAATCAACGTTCTAGTTCTGTAGCATATGATTCCATAGAGGGGAGGGTGGGCTGCATTTATATGAATATGTCATTTAAGGGCTAGCCTATATTCTTAACTAAAATAATAAAAACAAACTTTTATTTATTGTAATCCTCTACTCGCAGTGAAGCCATTTTAAAATGTTATTTCACACAGAAGCTTGTTTTAAGAGCTTATCACATATAGAATAGTCTATGGGGTTGGTGCAACATGCTGAAGACCATTGTGGCTTTATCAAGCACTTGCTAAATCTGCAACCAGATTGCATATGGGATCAATCGAGGGTGATAAAGATCTTGAGAGACTTCTGGTCAAATGTTTGTCATTGGATTGCTGAAGTTTCTTTTACTGTTTCTAAATTGAGTGTTTAGTAGTTAAGGACGAGGAGTTTAAACCACTGATAGAGTTAGAGAAGGATCTATAGAAGATATTAAGGCAAACCAACTCCAGTTTTAACTATTTTTGGCGGTTTCACTGCAGTTTTGGGTTCATCTGATTTCCAGTATGTTGCATTTATAGAAAGCAACTTAAGAGGAACATTTTCTTATTACAGTTTTTAAATTCTATTTTGCTAACATGGGTTATTTCATATGAAGAAACAGTCAATGTTATTTATGAAAAATTAAAATATTTTATTTATGAGCAGTAACTGCTTGAGCCATTTGTTTTTTAATTAAAAGATGACAATGAAACGTTAATATATTTCTAACAAAGGATGCAGGTTTTTAGTAAAAGTTTTGTTTACAAGCATTTAAAGAAAGAAACGAAACAGACCCTTTATTTCTTCCTTGTGAAAGGGGGAGCGTGGTGGTGTTTTTAAACGGTGGTGAGATCGCGTCCTGTTGGAGAGAGGTTCTGCTGAATCGGGAGGGAGTTGCAGCCTTATCATAGAACAATCCGAAGAAACACGAGCTGTCCCGTTCAGTCCGAAGCAGCTCAAAATAATAATTATAATAATAATGTTGGTTGAAAAGATTGCGCTTTTGGGTTTTACTGAATATGCAATTTATCGCAATAGGATTTCTACACACAGCGCTGTATTTTGTCATTTCTTATCAACATAACCAAGAGCATGTATTTCGGGAGGCTGTAAAAAAAAAAAAAAGTCTTGGGCCCAACTAAACAAATATGGTTGACATTTATTTCAAACTTTCTTCATTGAAAAAAAGTAAATGCAACATCTGCCTAAACAATACAGGGTTCCAATAGAAACCCTACCGGCCTCGCCGCGGCACTGTGCGGTTACACACCTTTGAAAACAAATGGCCCTATTGGAACCAATCCTGATTAGCTGTTGACTAAGAAGGAATACATTGATGCGCCTTATATACCACAGCGCCCCCCTGTGGTTGGTATAGAACAGTACCCGCTGTGCAGTTGTGGGTATGTTATATTTAAAAAATAAACGACCAAGCTAACTATTTCTATTAAATAACTTGAGGATTGATTTTTGGATGTGTACACCCCTTCAGAGAACCAAAAAAATAAATAAATACTGTATTTATCTATAAATAAATTTTAACTCTTTAAAAGGTCAATATTTGTTAAAGAAAGAAAGCTATTTCCTAAAGCAGATTGTAATCTTGTATTCAACTTTCCCAGGTGTTTTTAATTTTCATTACTATATTATCTTTAATACTTGCTCTCCAAGCCAATAACGCATCCGTTGGTTCATTTATATATTAAAAGCAGTGTGTGTATAATACAGGTCTGGTTACGTGTATATATACACACACAGCGTACCATGCAAAAACATAAATCTACTACATCTGGAGATATTTACCTAGGATCTATTGAAATTCAAAAGCATGTGCCGGAATAAATTGAATACAGTTCAATAATTATATGTAAATTCTTTCAGTGCGTTGAAATGACATTATCTTTACAATGTAGTTTTTCCAGACTTCGATACACACACTATGTAAGAGATGTATGATGAAATTCACACACCCGCACATGCTTCATGTTTCAATCCCGTAACTTTCAAATCCAGTAAAGCGGGAGCATCAGATTTTACCCGAAGTTCCTCTACTGTGGACGCCGGGCTTGTTCTAGATTCTCACTGCGGGCCGGAATAGGAAAGCCAAGGTTTGAGAAACCGGGAGAGTGCGGTGCTAGTCATGTCTCGAGTCAGACAGTGAAAGGAGTCCAGCTACCTGTGCTGCAAGAGGCTGTCAGCGTCTCACACTGTTCAGCTTACCAGCCCTGCTGGAAATGTGAGCAACTATTTATACTGGTTCAAGAAAACCAGTATGAAGGGCTGAATGAAAAGCTGGTTAAAAAACGTTTTCAAATACAATAGATTGGATATTTAAGCATGGGAAAATCTTTATTTTGGTATAGCGCCGCACCGCTCTCCCCACGGCACCGGTTTCTTAAATCATTGGGGTTCACTGCAGTCTGAATGTCTTACTGTCTTGATAGCTTATTAACTCTACCAGCACTGTAGCGAGTTGCACACCAGTCTCATAGTGGTTTTAGCACTAGTTCAGTCAGTATCAAATAGAATCACATTCTTCAATCCAGTCCGTTTGGAAAGAGACGAGGGGTGTAATCCATTATATGCCTTCGTGTTTTGTCTTCTTTGAACCTTGTACCATGTTGTCATGTTGACACAAGCATGCAACATTACTCATTTTATAGCACATGTAACCTGTGATTGTTTTTTATATATAAACACCGTATTATAATTATTACTAGTTCGGTTTCTTGTATTTTGTTTTTTAAAGATTGTTTAAAAACGTATTGTAAATGTTTCTAATAAAAATGAAAGAGCCTTATTTATTAGTCTGTTTTACTTTACAGTGAACTTACAATTAACAAATCATTTAAGAAAAAGAAAACTGTATATTACTGAAATACATCAAATGTATATATTTACAGTATAGACAGAAAATAACATGAACAAAAATAAACACAAGATCTACTCTCTACACACAATTCACTCTAGCGATTACAGGAATCAGCAGGAATCACAGCCCCATTACACTGAGCAGAAACGATTCGATTGGTTTGTTTGATTACAGACTTGAAACTGTTTCAGCAGGTACATAGAGTCAAGACAACAAAAAGCAGCTTTCACTGTGGCTGTTGTAGTGGCCTCCCTGAAGCCTCGCCAATGCTTGGCATGTAAAAAGTACAATAGCAAACAAAGAAACAAATAGAAGTGTTTATATATTTGATCAGAAGATACCGTTACAACAAAACAGGGATGAGATGAAGGATTAACAAACACAAGTGTGATGACTGTGAGACACAAAGACTCCCCACATCCCAAACCGAGACCCACAAGCACTGTGTGGAGCTGGAGAAGAAAAAAACAAAAACTAACCACTAAAAACACGTTCATCCCTGATTGAATATGCTGGTGTTTACAATCCTCCTGCCCCCAGACGCGTCCTTGTTTTGTGTAAATTTAAAAAAAGGTAAACTAACCTGCCTTCACTCGGAGCACATTCTAACAGATCCCTTGCTGTTGGGTTTCTCTTCGCTCAAATGTCATTTTAAAAATGTTTTTTTTTTTTACAAATCCAACTTATTTATGGCGTTTGGGATCATTGAGTGGTTCGCCAATGTAGAGTTTTACCTGCCTGAGTTTTAATCTGCCTTTATCTGAGCTGGTCTAGAGAATCCTAGGTGCCTGGACTGAACAGCCTTCCTTATTCAGTTCAGATCATGTGACATTTGACGTTGAAAGGTCACATTGTCACATGATTTGAATGGCATGAGGAAGGCCGTTCAGTCCTGGCTGTTAGGATTATCCAGACGAGCTCAAAGCCAGGTGAAGGCAGATCGAGAGAAAAAAAAAAAATACTTACTTATTGGAGCAAACGGAACCCAGAATCACTCAGAATGATTAAACACCATAAAATAGTAAAGGGAATGCAAAAAATAAATAAATCTGTTAAAAAGGACTATTGAAACTACTTTAAATTCAAGAGTCAGGAATTACAAAGTACTGGCTAATTCCTTCATCAAAACACAGATTGAATTAAAACCCTGCTTCAACACGAGAACCTCCAGCGATGCAGGAAAGCTGGATGCAGCCCACAGAGAGGAACACAAGGAGCTCCACCAGGTACACAGAGCAGACAAAACAATGCCAGCAAATCGGATCTAGTTAGGCATCCTTTCTGAGATCCCACATCTTCCTATATGAAAGAGAAGTGCATTTTTAATGCTGTTTTTTTCAGAGTGGATACTCTGATAAAACAAAATCTAACGCAGTATGAAAATAATGACAGTTGAACGAGTGAACAGAACGTGTGCATCTTTCATATAGGAAATGCCAGCTCTACAAAAGGCATGGCAATGCATATTGGGTAACATTCACTGGAATTGTTTTGTTAGTCACTTTACAATGGCTAGTTTCACACAGTCCCAGTTTAGCACTTGGATTATGGTACAGAAGTCCAAGATTAGTGCCAATCTGGGTCTGTGAAACCAGCCTGGACAAAAAAAATTAGTCAGGAACTTGTGTGAATGTTTAATGACAGGTAAAAAACAAATGCTTGGTGGACCCCTTTAAATGGAAGAAATTAAAACCACCACTCAGATGAGGAAGTTCAATGGAGAAGTCTGTGTCTTAAACTCTTATAAAATACCCCCCCCTCCCAAATAAATGTTGAAGGTACAGTATGCATTCAAGCAGAAACCGCTCCGTTAGCAACAGATTTTTACCTGCCTTACCAACAACCCACAGCTCACACACAGTTTAAAATGAAAACACAGTAAAATAAAGAATGCAAGCCCTCAGTACAGGTAGACGTGCCCGTGCTGCTCTCAGTGTCGGGGGTCCAGTTGTTACAATGGCCCCTCACTCTGATTGGCAGGACTGCAAGGCACCGCTCCATGAGCGCCTCCTGGTGGCACCGCGCCCCGGGGGGGGGTCACATGTTCTGGCAGCAGGCTGCCTGCTTGGGCGCCTGGTTCGTGGGCTGCACGGTGATGGGAACCACGTTACTGCTGGGAGCGAAGTCTGAGTCAGGCCGGCCGGACATCTGCCTCTGAGACACAATCCTGTAGATCTCTGTGGAACAAACAAACACAGGGCAAGGTTTTATAGTAAATAAATCTCTCTCTCTCTGCCATAGGATGAATAGATATCCATCCATCTATCTATATCTATATAGACACACCAAGAGAAACTATATTCAATGACAGATGTTTACTGTATCCTGTGTTCACTCCCACCACCACCCCCGACCCCAGTTCATGGTGCAGTAACACAGATACACCAAGACTGGGCTGTTATTTCATTTGCTGTCTTAATTTAATCCGGTACTTTAGAGTACTGTAATCTGTCAAGTGTCATTTAATCTGTAGTATTTTGTATTAATTATATCCTGATGTAACTATCACTGACACTGTTATCTGCTCCGTTATTGAATCGGATTTTGTCATATACTTGTACTTGCTAGAACTGAAGTCACTGTATTTTATCTTGCTCTTAATTGTATTAATATTTGCACTGTGATTCTTAAAATGTATTTGTTTATGACTAAGTCACCCTGGATAAGGGTGTTTGCTAAGAAATAAATAATAATAATAATAATAATAATAATAATAATAATAATAATAATAATAATAATAATGTCTAAACACTTCAAAATGGCAACAGTACTTTTGAAGAATAACAAAAAAAGGGTCAGTTCACAAAACACTGATTTTTGGCGATCTGCAAAACCCCCAGAAATCAACATACAAAAAAAAAAAAAAAAACCACACCACCCACTGAGGTACAGAAGTTTAAATCATTACATGGGTGTCGGCGCCATCTAGCGGCACACGACCAATAAAACAGGTTAAAAAATAGCACTGAAGGGGCAACACAAACAATTCCTAGTTTCATGATCAATCTTGTTTTTGATGTTTGTGTGTGTCTTGCGTATTTCCTGCCCTCCAGCTGTCTTTAATCAGAGCTGCTTGTGAGATAACGTACTGGCTAAGAGAGGATTGCAGTTCTCACTCTCTTCTTGCACATCATCTGAATGTCTGATGCAGAAGTGATCACTCAACGATCAAATATTTCGTGTTTGGGACAGGTACAGTATGTACTTATTCTTCATTCAAGAACCGCTTGGTGATCTACAATGAGCTGTGGCATTGTGCTTTTGGTCTTGCATCACAACACTAACGACACACACCTATTACTATACTACATATCATGTAAAGAAAGCATCCTGATTCATCAACACACACCTCTTCTGCTATACATCATGTAAAGAAAGCATCCTGATTCATCAACACACACCTCTACTGCTATACATCATGTAAAGAAAGCATCCCGATCCATCAACACACACCTCTACTGCTATATATCATGTAAAGAAAGCATCCCGATTCATCAACACACACCTCTACTGCTATACATCATGTAAAGAAAGCATCCTGATTCATCAACACACACCTCTTCTGCTATACATCATGTAAAGAAAGCATCCTGATTCATCAACACACACCTCTACTGCTATACATCATGTAAAGAAAGCATCCTGATTCATCAACACACACCTCTTCTGCTATACATCATGTAAAGAAAGCATCCCGATTCATCAACACACACCTCTACTGCTATACATCATGTAAAGAAAGCATCCTGATTCATCAACACACACCTCTACTGTTATACATCATGTAAAGAAAGCATCCTGATTCATCAACACACACCTCTTCTGCTATACATCATGTAAAGAAAGCATCCCGATTCATCAACACACACCTCTACTGCTATACATCATGTAAAGAAAGCATCCTGATTCATCAACACACACCTCTACTGTTATACATCATGTAAAGAAAGCATCCTGATTCATCAACACACACCTCTTCTGCTATACATCATGTAAAGAAAGCATCCTGATTCATCAACACACACCTCTTCTGCTATACATCATGTAAAGAAAGCATCCCGATTCATCAACACACCTCTATTACTATGTGATATCTTGTAACAATTGTAACTCGTCCTGGATAAGGGCGTCGGCTAAGAGATTGCACTAACCCTTCACACTCTGCAGTCTGTCACAGCACAATGTGTAGAATGTATTTTGATCCCATTCAAACACCAACGAGAGAAGGCCCGTGTTTGAGGTTCAGGGTCACAGTGAGGCACGCTTACCTGTCAGGCTGGTCTGAAAAGCCAGTTCTACATTTGAGGAGTCTAGCGCGGAGGTCTCAATAAACGACAGGCCATTCTTCTCTGGAATGGAAAAATTATTATAGTTACTTCAATACAATGTACAGCTATGGCCAAAGGTGTTGCATCACTCTATAGAATTAACTATCTTCATGAAGTCGATTGAAACCTGCTGAATAATGTAATATTAACATATTGAATTGCATACTGCTTTGTAGATTCCCCACATACTTAACAAAAAACTGAAAAATGTGATATTTAGTATTTGTACTACTGTTGTGGCTTCCAGTAGGCTTTTGCGATATCATTTTGTAGTTGCTTTGATTACATGATGAATAAAAGATCCAAATTATGTTCCTATATATAATTACGCCTCAATCCTAAGATTCTAGGTGATGCAAACATTGTTGCTATAGCTGCCCAATCAGCTGCCTACATGTTACTAAACAAGCAGATCAGGAACATGCAGATCCTGCCAAAGCTGTCCGTGCAGAACAGGAGACCTCATGATCAGTTCATTTTCTCTTTGCTATTTTCTTATTCTAATGTTCTGTAAAGTGAGGTGTAGAGGCAGCCCTTCGGATGCTTGAATGACCCCTCACTATACAATAAGAAACAGAAGCCTGAAAATGACAGCTTTGTTGGTGTTCTCCTCCCCACAGTGATGAGGAAGCTACATGTTCTATGTGTTGAGCTTCATACCCGGCGTGACATGTCACTGGTCACATCGAACTGGACTACCCTCAAAACAGGACGCTGGGAATCTATGTTGTAAACATGGCTGTAACTTTACACTTCTAAAAGATTGAAAACTTTTAGAATGGCAGCACACTGATTTAGAATGTATCAATTACACAAATACAGCGCGTTCTGATTTTTTTCTAAGAAAAAATAATTTGGTACTTAATGGGTTAAAGGGGGGACAGTAATAATGTTAGTGTTAGTAAGAGGTAAGAGACTGGATTAGTGTCTGTCTGCCTGTCTGCGTGTCTGCGTGCGTGCGTGTCTGCCTGTCTGCGTGCGTGCGTGCGTGCCTGTCTGCGTGCGTGCGTGCGTGCCTGTCTGCGTGCGTGCGTGCCTGTCTGCGTGCGTGCGTGCCTGTCTGCGTGCGTGCGTGCCTGTCTGCCTGCGTGCATGCCTGTCTGCCTGCGTGCATGCCTGTCTGCTTGCGTGCGTGCGTGTCTGCTTGCGTGCCTGTCTGCGTGCATGTGTGTGTCCGCATAGCTGTCTGTCTGTGTGTGCGTGTGTGTGTGCGTGCATGCCTGTGCGTGTGTATCAGCGTGTGTCTGTCTGTCTGTCTGTGCGTGTGTTACCGGAGAACGCCCGGGCCTCGTCAGTGGGCACGGCCCTCAGGTGCCGCAGGTCGCTCTTGTTCCCCACCAGCATGATGACGATGTTGGAGTCCGCGTGGTCCCGCAGCTCCTTGAGCCAGCGCTCTCCGTTCTCGTAGGTCAGGTGCTTGGCGATGTCATAGACCAGCAGAGCACCCACCGCCCCGCGGTAATACCTGCAGGACCAGACACCACAGTCACAGCTACTGCCAGTCAACCACTTTCCATCTTCCAATTCAATTACTCTGCAACCTCTTATCAGAGCGAGACCTGCACCCAGTCCAGGTTCAGAACTCTCTTCAATTAAAGTATATTTAAATGCTGTTAAACAAATTGTTCCTCCCTTATAGCTGCATGAACAACTCCTTTTATTAAAACTACACTCAGGGTTGACTTGCAATTAGTTAGAAAAGCAATCAGTTCTTTCAGAGCAGATTTACCAGGGACATTACTGTTCAAACTCCTGCAACAGGTCATTTTAATAATATACCTGATTTCTGAACCCCAGGGCTGGGCTGCACCAGCTACGCGTACCTTCATTCCTAAGTTAGAATGTAAAGTCTCTACTAAGTCCTTAGTTGTCACTTGTTAGTTTATAACTAAGCGCTCTCTTATTTCAGTTGCACCACACATACTTAAGACAATACTTGTTAGTTTATCACCAAGACTGTTGATACCACGTCGGTGATGTCATCACTGCTCGGTAGCTAATTAGAAGCGAGGATATTTCAGAGGGCTTGGTACAGTGATACAGATTGAAACTCCCATTGAAGAAACATGTATGGACAGGACCTTTAAAACTACCGAAAATAACCCTGTAATTTCATGGGAATGTTAAGACTTTTTAGTTTTAGAGATTAATTGATTAATTAAAAATCAGCACCTTTTTGTGAATTGGGACACAGAGGGCAAACTTTATACTTCATATATTAAACCTTCACACTTCTGTGTGTTATTTATAAACATCAAGATGAATTAGATCTACGTGTTATGATTAAAAAAATCAATTCCCATGACTCCTCCTAGTGTTGTCTCCCTGTCACTCCTGACAGACAAGCTGACTGGCAGAAGACAGCCAATTCAAGAATATGTTGAACTGGGAATCGCAGGTCTGTCGTTATATTCATACATATATATGGTATAAAATATTGAAATTTAAAGTTTTAGGAAAGTTTATAAATTGTTGATCAATCTAACTTTAATAACATTACTTAATGTTCTGTGTCCGAAACATTTTCTATTCATAAAAACCTAAACTGTCTCAAATACTGTGTACCTTGTATGGATAATAAATATACATTACATTAATATATAGGAAATCCTACAGGAATTTTTATAGGAATCCTTCAGAAATTAAATTCATATAGGAATGATTCCTATAAGATTTTTATCCTATTAAATTCTGCAAGAAACTTTAGAATCTAATAGGATTTAAAAGGACATCCTAATTATCAAGAGGATTTACGCGGTCTCGCAGGATTCACTGGCAACGAAACTATGAACAAAATAATCTTCAAAAGAGAAGCTCACGCAGCAAAATTTGCCGTGTCCTCTTGTATTTTGATTCTACACACAGCTTACACCTCCCTAAAGGCATGCGTGAATTTTAAGCAACAACAAAGTCTTACATTATAACTATCACAGCTGGTGCAACCCATGAAAAGTTAGTAAAAACTTACACTTTAACTAAGCTAAGTAAGAACTTACGCACAGCTGGTCTGGACTGGGTGCAACAGCAGGGCTAATCTGGGTTTGTAACCCTGCTCAAACTCCTGGCTCCTGATCATTTCAATAATAGACTTCATTGAGGGGAGTTCTGAAGCCCAGGACTGGGTGCAGCAGCAGGGCTAGTGTGAGTTTCAGTAATATACCTAATCAAGGTGCAGTTCTGAAGCCCAGGACTAGGTGCAGCAGCAGGGCTAGTGTGAGTTTCAGTAATATACCTAATCAAGGTGCAGTTCTGAAGCCCAGGACTGGGTGCAGCAGCAGGGCTAGTGTGAGTTTCAGGTCCTTTTGTTTCATCACCAGTCAGTTTTTCCTCTCAGCAAGTGTGAGCGCCAAGGCCAATACAACACTCCCTGGGGGGCTCGGCCAACTCAACAGGCCACTCACACACACATCCTTTAACTGAATAAGCAATTCTAAATATACCATGCTGACACAACCAATGGTTTGTTTAGCACTTCCTGGCTCTAATGTTACAGTAAAGTAAGAAAATGGATATGAAAGCCATGGTTAGCACTCTCTCCAAGGAGGAACAGTGATAATAATTATTATAATTATTATTTGTTTATTTAGCAGACGCCTTTATCCAAGGCGACTTACAGAGACTAGGGTGTGTGAACTATGCATCAGCTGCAGAGTCACTTACAATTACGTCACACCCGAAAGACGGAGCACAAGGAGGTTAAGTGACTTGCTCAGGGTCACACAATGAGTCAGTGGCTGAGGTGGGATTTGAACCGGGGACCTCCTGGTTACAAGCCCTTTTTTTAACCACTGGACCACACAGCCTGCTGATGTTCTAGATAACGGATCCCGCCCTGCCCCGGCACTCACGCGGACGTGATGGCTCGGTAGCGCTCCTGCCCGGCCGTGTCCCAGATCTGTGCCTTCACGGTCTTGCCCTCCACGTTGATGCTGCGGGTGGCGAACTCCACCCCGATGGTGCTCTTGCTCTCCAGGTTGAACTCATTGCGGGTGAAACGGGACAGCAGGTTCGTCTTCCCCACGCCCGAGTCTCCGATCAGCACGACTGGGGAGCGAGACAGACAGGCAGCAAACATGCCGTGAAAACCCAGAGCCTTCAAACAAGCTTTACAGGACCAGGCAGCCTATTAGTACAGCAACAAGCAACATACAAGCCTTCAAACACAGTCAGGATGACTACATACTAGTGCTGAATTTAGAAATGCTAACACAAATGTATTGAATTCAATGCCTAGCGTTTCAAGGTCTTCAACATTGTTGCTTAATTCTTTACGTGTATAAATTTGCAGGAAAATGTGCCTTAGTTACAACTAGCTGATTCAGCACTGCCAGAAAGCTGCCTTGCGTTAACAGAGTACATAATGAGTGTCATCAGCGTTAATTACTTGTATTGCTGTTTCATACATTTTACAGTGACTCCTGTCAATCTCCCTTCAGGTTAGTATCACCACATTATATAATGGGAGTCAATGGGGACAGACGCCTGATTATATCACTTTGGTTACCTGACCTGATCACATTTATAAAACTGATTTCCTCCACACTCAGTATCACTTTGGGAAAGTGAACATGAATATTCAGCTCGTTTTACATCCAGGTGCCTTAGGGCCGGAGATACAGGCAATATTTTTTTTATTGGCAACTCAAATTGACCAAACGTCACTAATTGACAATTCGAGAGAATAGACCACTGGTCTATTTTTATCAATTCAGTTGACAATGTTTCTACGTGCTGTGTGTGTTCAGCCAACGACACTGCATTATCTAACCACCTGATTTCGCTCTACATTTTGATAAATAGGAAGTATGGCTGCAGTCAAGAGGACACGTGAGGAAGCTTTGCAGTTCAGTGACTTTTTCAAATTTCTAAAATTATTCCAATTACTACAGCAGCTGCAGAAACATGTTTACACGTTTCTTAAAATTGCTTAAAATAGTCAGTTTTCCAGAGTGCATGTGGCACATTTACAACAGCAATTTAGTTGTCAATTTTTGTAGTCAACTAGAATTGACAATACGATGCTTGTGTATATCCAGCCTGAGACCTCACTGTTTGAGATGACAATGAAGACATGTGACCGTGTTAAAGCATAGAGTTCAGTAAAGGTGACTCCACATTGCACAGGATGTTGTGAACGATAACCACAAGAGAACACAGTGAATACATTAAAATCACAGCCTATAAGTAAGCAGCTTTGAAGGTCATTTCCCTGCCTTTATGTTTGCAATCGCTCGAGCGCTTCAGGCTTCTATTGCTGCAATATCGCGGTATTTCCGGTCTCAATCTGCATGAAATTGTCTGGGAGCTTCCTGGAAATCCCAAGGACCTGCACTGACCAGCCCCCCTCATTCAATACACACGACCTTGCAATCCTGCCCCCCCCCCCCCCCTCATTCCAATACACACAACCTTGCAATCCTGCCACCCCCTCATTCCAATACACACGACCTTGCAATCCTGCCACCCCCTCATTCCAATACACACGACCTTGCAATCCTGCCAGCCCCCTCATTCCAATACACACGACCTTGCAATCCTGCCAGCCCCCTCATTCCAATACACACGACCTTGCAATCCTGCCAGCCCCCTCATTCCAATACACACGACCTTGCAATCCTGCCAGCCCCCTCATTCCAATACACACGACCTTGCAATCCTGCCAGCCCCCTCATTCCAATACACACGACCTTGCAATCCTGCCAGCCCCCCCTCATTCCAATACACACGACCTTGCAATCCTGCCAGTCCCCCCTCATTCCAATACACACGACCTTGCAATCCTGCCAGCCTCCCTCATTCCAATACACATGACCTTGCAATCCTGCCAGCCCCCCTCATTCAAAACACACGACCTTGCAATCCTGCCACCCCCCTCATTCCAATACACACAACCTTGCAATCCTGCCAGCCCCCTCATTTCAATACACACGACCTTGCAATCCTGCCAGCCCCCCTCATTCAATACACACAACCTTGCAATCCTGTCAGCCCCCCTCATTCCAATACACACGACCTTGCAATCCTGCCAGCCCCCCTCATTCCAATACACACGACCTTGCAATCCTGCCAGCCCCCCTCATTCCAATACACACGACCTTGCAATCCTGCCACCCCCCCTCATTCCAATACACACAACCTTGCAATCCTGCCCCCCTCATTCCAATACACACGACCTTGCAATCCTGCCAGCCCCTCTCATTGCAATACACACGACCTTGCAATCCTGCCAGCCCCCCCTCATTCCAATACACACAACCTTGCAATCCTGCCCCCCCTCATTCCAATACACACAACCTTGCAATCCTGCCCCCCCTCATTGCAATACACACGACCTTGCAATCCTGCCACCCTCCCCTCATTCCAATACACACGACCTTGCAATCCTGCCAGCCCCCCTCATTATTATTATTATTATTATTATTATTATTATTTGTTTATTTAGCAGACGCCTTTATCCAAGGCGACTTACAGAGACTAGGGTGTGTGAACTATGCATCAGCTGCAGAGTCACTTACAACTACACCTCACCCGAAAGATGGAACACAAGGAGGTTAAGTGACTTGCTCGGGTCACACAATGAGTCAGTGGCTGAGGTGGGATTTGAACCGGCGACCTTCTGGTTACAAGCCCTTTTCTTTAACCACTGGACCACACAGCCTCCTCCTCATTCCAATACACACGACCTTGCAATCCTGCCCCCCCCCCTCATTCCAATACACACGACCTTGCAATCCTGCCCCCCCCCCCGCTCTACAGACAGAGCAGGAGGGGCTCCACGCTCAAAAGCAGCAGTGAGATGCTGTACACCAGGCCCATACATTGTGACTCGCATGAAGGAAGTGAGAAACAAAAACTGAAACAATGGCATCAGTGAGCCAGCAGACAAAGCTCAGTTTGAATAGTGCGGGGGGGGGGGGCACTCCTGGCCCTGGACAGCCCCAATCCAGCAGGTTTTCTGGGTATCGTTAAATCATCAATGGCTAAAAGACCCAGGGGAAAAAGGTTAAGTGTTGACCAAGTAAGAAAATAACCATTTCACTTCAGTAATTCAGGTGGAATCAAAACCACAAGACCCTGCAGCTCTCTGGGACCAGGGCTGGCCACTCCTGGAATCGTTTCACAGAAGGATTGTTTATCACAGATCAAACTGTTCAAAGAACCAGAGGGCTTCAGCGGGCATGTCAGTCACACGCGTACCCCGTCAAGGACATCAGTAACAAACATGACGTTATATTACTGGGGACAGAACCAAGGAAACCAGCCTGTGCCCTGTGTGTAGAACAGCATACATACTCCGAGGTGCCATGAGCAACCAGGGCCACTGTCCACTGCTGCGTTACCAAAGGAAAACACCTCTGCCTAAATCAAGTCAAGAGAATCAAGATACATAACAAACAGATTGAGAAAAACGTGTTCAACACGGCACCTTTAAGACATTTCACGAGGGGCAGCCTCACAAGAGATGATCCACGTGGACCATTGTGAAGACACTGCTGTACAAGGTCAATATTGTTACAGGGATGGAAATGTGACTCCATTTGGATAGTAGTTTCATCCACTCCAGGTTTTACTATGAGCTTGATTAGTCCCAGTGTATATACAACAAGCTCAGATGTGTCTTATTAAATTTACTAAAACCAGGAATGGATCAAACTGCTGTGCAATGGGGACCTTATTTTTTTTTTTTTCCCATCCCTTTTAAGCTATCGCAGTATCAAGTCCTTTCTTTGCTCTAATCTCGGTCTGTAGTTTTAGACAAAGAATGTAAACACATTTAATCAAATTTAACATCTGCAAAGTGTTATACATTTAACAGAGTAATTGGCTCTGGGAAACCGCGCCATCTGCCCCTTTATCTATGTGCAAATGCAGCTTTAACATTAAGCAAACCACGTCAGGGATTCAAGACAGATTAATCAGACATGTACAGGGAGGGAAGTCAGTTAGCACAAGTGTGTGCTGAATGTGGCAGGTTTTCTCTGACGTCCAAACGGAGTGATGGTGTTTTCATTAGGGTGGGGTTTTGTATTTCTGTGCAAATTGACTTTAAACAATGGGCTTAGTGACAGATTGAACCTTCTCCGCAGCATTGTCCGCACAGTCCGTGTGTGGTTTGCAGTTCTAAGTCACAGAGATAAGAAGTCATTGTGGTCTAAACACTGGTCTGTGGTATTTATTTTTTTTTTTTAACACAGATTACGAGGCCCACTTACAAAAAAAACAGTAACATCGTTCTTTAAAAATAAACGCGACCTAGTTTATAAAACGCTTCGTTTTGTAATTCTCCAGTGATTACACGCGATTGCTCAACGCAATGTATTGGCAATCGGCATATCCGTAGTGCAATGCAGAGCAAGGCTCCCATTTTAGATTCAAATGACCATGCTAGAAAATACAACTCAACAGGCTTAAAATTGAACATAATTTCCGCGTTGTTATTATACGTAAAAACACGCACACGTCTATACTGACAGCTTCAAAAATAACCCTCGATTTACAAACTCACAAGCTTTGTTTTTTTAGTTTTTGAACGTAGTAGCGATATGGACCATGGCTCCCATTTTCGACAACATGAAAAAGAAACCACAATATGGTAATTTACCGTTTAGAATATCTTCAAAAGACAGATACAAGACTAATTGAGAAAATACGTCAAAACGCATTCCGCGTACATTACGTCAAATGTAAAGATTTGCATACAAAAAGACGACAATTTAAAAAAAAAAACACTTAAAGTGAACTTACTTTTAAACAGATAATCATACTCGTCTTCTCTGTTGCCCATGTCCTTCCTTTTCGATAGATATTATTCTATAAATAACTCGATTCAATGATGATATACCTCGGAACTGATTGAGTTAATCTTGTTTACCTCACAAAAAACTGTCTCCGACCCACTCCGCTGCACTTCCTTCAAATAAACTCTTCAGTTCCGCGAATGACTCTTTCTTTTTTTTAATTGCTACAAAGGTCGCCCTTATTTCTCAATGACCAGGCTACAGAAACTCCCTAAACCGACCGTTTTCCTGCTTTGTAATACAAAACCGACTCGCCAAACAAACTTCCTCGATCAACTTCAATGGTTTTCTGTTTCCGAACAACGTAGAACTCGTATTCCCCGCCCCCGGCTTCGCTTCCCGTTGGCTGGCTGATCTTACGCACCTGTTGCGAAATGCTCTTCGATTCGTTATATCTTACGTCATTCAAACCATATTCACCACCCTCGCCCCGCCCCCTTGATGATGTCATAGGTCGATTTCAGGTGTGTTCCGAGGGTGAGGCGAACATGTTTTAAAGTGTCCTCTCTCAGTACCTGAGGAAGTCGATGGGCGTGGAGTTTCTTTTATGATCGGTCGATATTTAAAAAAGCAAAGCATTCCTCAGTGAAAGACCTGTAATCATATTACTTTAGGCTGATATGTAGACGTGGCTGTACACCTGCTCAACCACACCTCTTCCACCCTCCCAGTCCCTCAACTCTAACCACTAGGCCACACTGCTTACCTCGTCCCAGTTCTGCAGTGTGGTCTAGTGGTTAGAGTTGAGGAACTGGGAGGTAGACAGTGTGGCCTAGTGGTTAGAGTTGAGGAACTGGGAGGTAGACAGTGTGGCCTAGAGTTTAGAGTTGAGGAACTGGGAGGTAGACAGTGTGGCCTAGTGGTTAGAGTTGAGGAACTGGGAGGTAGACAGTGTGGTCTAGTGGTTAGAGTTGAGGAACTGGGAGGTAGACAGTGTGGTCTAGTGGTTAGAGTTGAGGAACTGGGAGGTAGACAGTGTGGTCTAGTGGTTAGAGTTGAGGAACTGGGAGGTAGACAGTGTGGCCTAGTGGTCAGAGTTGAGGAACTGGGAGGTAGACAGTGTGGCCTAGAGTTTAGAGTTGAGGAACTGGGAGGTAGACAGCGTGGCCTAGTGGTTAGAGTTGAGGAACTGGGAGGTAGACAGTGTGGTCTAGTGGTTAGAGTTGAGGAACTGGGAGGTAGACAGTGTGGTCTAGTGGTTAGAGTTGAGGAACTGGGAGGTAGACAGTGTGGCCTAGAGTTTAGAGTTGAGGAACTGGGAGGTAGACAGTGTGGCCTAGAGTTTAGAGTTGAGGAACTGGGAGGTAGACAGCGTGGCCTAGTGGTTAGAGCTGAGGAACTGGGAGGTAGACAGTGTGGTCTAGTGGTTAGCGCTGAGGAACTGGGAGGTAGACAGCTTACAACAAAAAATACAATATTTGACATCAGTGAGTTCCACCTTTTTTCTCATATTTAAAATAAACAATGACAATTTACAAGGAATTATAATAAATAAATAAATAAATAAATAAATAAATAAAAGAATTAAGTTGCCACTAGGGTGCACTGTTTAATTTGAAACATGATGACAGACACACTCAGTAAAACATTCTTTATTTGTCAATACAGAGCAATCACAAGCTCAGGCAGGTTTAGTCAAAGCTGCAGTAAACCACAATAATTACAGCTGCAGCCCCACAATAATCAATGGCACAATGTCTTTACCCAGATTCCTTCTGGGTTTAGCGTTTGGTACGCATGACATCATCACCAAGAAAGCAACCAGTCCAGTTTGTTTACATTCCCCTTAAAGGTGCAGGGACCCAAGCTCCCCCTTTTGAAACCTGCTCTCCTGCATACAAATCCATCTCGTTTCTCTAAGCCTGCCTTCAGCTGGCTTTCAGCTGCTTTGAGCTCGTCTGGAGAATGTGAAGGATTTCACAGGATGTGAATGACACGAGGACGGCCAGTCCTGGCTGTTAGGATTCTCCAGACAAGCTGAAAGCAGGTCAGAGCCATGTGAAGACAGATTTAGAGAAAAATGAACTCAACAGTGGAGCTACTGAAGCACCCAAAATGATTACAAACACCGTAAAACAGTAAAGGGGATGTGATGAAACACAGTGACACGCAGGGCTCCTCAATCACATCTATTGTAGCCCAGGAGGCAAAACTGAAATTCAAACAGGGGATCACTATTTTTCAAGACCATGTTACTTTTAATATTGGCATATCACACTTCTTAAATATGCACATGTGTTTTTAAAATCATATCTGTCATTTAAAGGGTAAGGAGCAGCCCCTCGTGGTTTCTTCAGATTTCCATGATGTATGGTGTTTGCAATCATTCTTAGTGTTTCTATATCGAGTTACAATTATTTGAAAATTAATTGATGCAACCGTTATAAAGGTTTACCACAGTAAAACTGCACAGTCATTTAGCAGCTTTCTCATTTACTACACACTTACCATAATATTTTTGAACATACCTCTGGGCTTTACAATGCTTACCTATGCTTTAGTGTGTTTTATTACACTTTGGGACACTTTAATAAGGGAACGTTATAAAAAACAAAGATGACGTTTGAAGTTACCCTGAATACAATCTGAAATGTATCACACAAAGATATATATAAAGAATGACAAGCGATCTTAGCGACAGTATTTGTATATTTAGGAAAAGCAGAGTTTTAAACCATCACAATATACATTTCCTGGCAACTGATCACTTCCTGGGTTAGCCTGCACCATGGAGCTGACCTACAGCACAGGAAGTGAGGGGGGGGGGTACGGCTGAGATTTTATGCTTTCTAGGTTGTATCTGAGAAATCTACAAAATGACAAAGGGGATCAGCTATAATGTTGCTAACTGTAATGTACTGGAAGCCTTGGTTAGCACGCCTTTAAAGAGAAGCCAAGCAAGGCTTTGAAATCCATGTTCTTATCAGTAATGTTATCACCAGCCCCCCTCTGCCTGTGTCCTTTTCTTTGAATGTTTTCAATTTGCTTTGGCTTCCCGCTATCCCATCACTTCCTGTCTTATCTGTCCAATGATCAGACCACAACACAGGAAGTGACTAAGAACCAGGAAGCATGAAGCATATTTCTTCATATATATACACTGAGAGTCAGAATGATGATGTCACCAGCCTACAGAGTGATATAAAACATGTTTTGGGGTAAAATGAACAACACTTGTCCCACACAGTCATTCTGCATTGGTAGCAAGTGGATCATATTTGGGGAACCACAGCACCTGTGAGACAGATTGCTTTTTAAAACCTTTAGTATATATTTTAAGAGGAGACGATGATCTATTCAGGGCTTGAGATATTTAATGAGGAAGGGGCCTGTGTAAACGTGGATGATAAAAGCTCCTAGTCATTCTAAATTCTGATTTTGGGGTAGCACATGTGGGATGGCTTGATCATTAGCTATATTTAAAGAGGAGGTGATAAGGTATTCAGATACCAACAGATTTAGTAACCTTTATAAAAGTTTCCCATGGTCATTTTCCCCATGGTGATCATATGCATTTGACATAACTCTACCAGACCTCTCTGTGCTTTACAATGCTTCCCTATGCTTTACAATATCTCTCTGTGCTTTACAATGCTTCCCTATGCTTTACCAGACCTCTCTGTGCTTTACAATGCTTCCCTATGCTTTACCAGACCTCTCTGTGCTTTACAATGCTTCCCTATACTTTACCATACCTCTCTGTGCTTTACAATGCTTCCCTATGCTTTATCATACCTCTCTGTGCTTTACAATGCTTCCCTATGCTTTACCAGACCTCTCTGTGCTTTACAATGCTTCCCTATGCTTTACCATACCTCTCTGTGATTTACAATGCTTCCCTAAGCTTTACCATACCTCTCTGTGCTTTACAATGCTTCCCTATGCTTTACCAGACCTCTCTGTGCTTTACAATGCTTCCCTATACTTTACCATACCTCTCTGTGCTTTACAATGCTTCCCTATGCTTTATCATACCTCTCTGTGCTTTACAATGCTTCCCTATGCTTTATCATACCTCTCTGTGCTTTACAATGCTTCCCTATGCTTTATCATACCTCTCTGTGCTTTACAATGCTTCCCTCTGCTTTACCATACCCCTCTAGGCTTTACAATGCTTCCCTATGCTTTACCACACCTCTCTGTGCTTTACAATGCTTCCCTATGCTTTATCATACCTCTCTGTGCTTTACAATGCTTCCCTATGCTTTATCATACCTCTCTGGGCTTTACAATGCTTCCCTATGCTTTACCAGACCTCTCTGTGCTTTACAATGCTTCCCTATGCTTTGCTATGATTTCACTGTGCTTTAATACACTTTTCTATGGGGAACTTTTACAAAGGATGTGAGATAAAGAGGTGATAAATATGGCAGTCATTGTGCTTCAAGGCTGATGACAGCATACCCGTGACTGCCAGTCTATATGTGTATTGCTGTATATAAAAACATTCAAAGTGGACAAGCTGCACGGTTGCTAATGAGCAGTGTGTTTTAAAGGCCTCCCTCTTGCAGGCTCTCGGTGAAGCCTGGGGTTTGCTTCTCAGCTCTTCCTGTGTAATGGCTCCCCTCCCAGCTCCCTGCTCTTCATGCGTTAGTACAGCACGGTTTCTTCCCATCTGTCTGGTCCGAGGTGGGAGAGGAGCTCTGGTTGGACAGAGACACGGCGCTGATGGAGCCCCGAGTTACCTGCTTACTGGCAACCTTCTTGTAGATTTCTAAAAAAAAAAAGAAAATGGATTCTCCATTATTCAATGCCTGACCTTAACCTTATTGTGTCTGACTATTCCATATCCCATTCTGCACGTCCATTAGCTACATGAAAGAAACACATGTTACAGCAAGCATAGCTGGTACTACACAAAGTTCTCAGTTTGCTCGCCTCGCCTTCCAGGAAGTTTGTTACTGCTTTACTAACTGAGTCACCAATGCCAGTCAATAGGGGAAGCAGCTTGAATGGAAAGAAGCCAGTGAAGGGGTGAGCCAGGAAGTGTAAGGCAGTCTAAAAGCAACAGTGATTTCTGTAACAGTGTAATAATGAGATGTGTAGTAATCCCAGCAGTATTGAATGCAGTTATCTTCTCTACTCTTGTATACAGGTCTGCTGTGCTGAAGAAGTTACCGAGTCCACCCAATAGGCCCATTACAATGAGGATGAGTGCATTTCCTCTCTCCTCCACAAGATGGGGATGTTGAGTCCTGTTTGACCAGCTGCACCGGTTTTTCTGCTCTCCTGTAATATGTTTAATAGGGGCGGTGGAGCGCATTCCACTCCATGTAAAGAGGTCCGATTTGGATCAGCTGATTGGACACGGTTGGTCCGAATGTATTAGTGTCCCCCAGTACTTTATAACTCCATTTAACACAGTTATACTGCTGTAAGAAAGAAAGAAAGAACGATGTTATTACCTGCGAGTACGTTGTGAAATGCCGTCTCCACATTCGTTGATTCCAAGGCTGATGTCTCGATGAAAAGTAATTTATTCTTTTCTGGAAAAGAAAACAACAAATCAGCAACAGCATTTCTCTTACCGTAACCAACAGCGCCCCCTGCCAACGGAGGCCAAACTACAGTGGCTACTCCTCACTGGCAGATGTGAGAAGCCCCTCAACAACTGAACACATCTGCAGTGCTCGAGTGTGTTATACAGCAGCATCTGATCATATTCATCACCTCTCATAATGCTAAACACACTACAGCAGACGCCCTTATCCAGGGCGACTTACAACTGTTACAAGATATCACATTATTTTTACATACAATTACCCATTTACGCAGTTGGGTTTTTACTGGAGCAATCTAGGTAAAGTACCTTGCTCAAGGGTACAGCAGCAGTGTCCCCCACCTGGGATCGAACCCACGACCCTCCGGTCAAGAGTCTAGAGCCCTGACCACTACTCCACACTGCTGACCTTGTTTACCATACCTACCTATTCTTTACAATGGTCCCCTGTGCTTTATCAGGCTTACACTGTGGCTTATTACACACACTGCTGTTACTGTGGGAAACTGTTATAAGGGACGTTTAAATGGATTGGAAATAAAGACCTTTAAATGAACCAAATCAGCTCAGATCGTTTTTTTGGTTCTATTCCGGTTGACGTGAGGCAGGTTAAAACATTGGTTTATTTTAAGTTCAATTGAAAACATACTTTTCTGAATGTGCTTTTATATAATTGGGTTGTAGTGGGAGTGTATTGTACATATAAGCTCTCTTGTTTTGTTTTTGGTGTGAAGGGCGCTATATAAAAACAAATGTGTATTGTATTATATATCCTTGTATTGTATTGTATTGTATTGTATTGTATTGTATTGCATTGTATCGTTGCCCTGGTTACCTGAGAAGCTCTGTGCCTCCTCGGTTGGCACTGCCCGCAGCTCCGCCAGGTCGCACTTGTTCCCCACCAGCATGACCACGATGTGCGGGTCAGCGTGATCGTACAGCTCCTTGAGCCAGCGCTCCACGTTCTCGTAGGTCGTGTGCTTGGCGATGTCATAGACGAGCAGCGCGCCTACCGCCCCGCGGTAATACCTGCGGAGAAAAAGAGGATGTTGTTATTCAGTTGTTTGCTTCTCTGCACATTATTCCGTCTGTGTTCCCGGGCAGCGCTGCTCCCCTCGCCAATAAAGTCTACCTCATATATTAAAATGACTCTCCGTATTGTTTCTTTATTGGGTAAACATGCAATTTATCGGATCCCGGATCCGGTAGGCTACGTTTTTGTTTACAAATTAACCCCTGACCAAATGTTAAGAGCCTCTAAGTGGAAAGCATCGTTCTAGCGGCTGCAGGGGGTGCGTTTTTGGATGTATTTGTTTGTAAACTTGCATAGAAATGCTTTAAAATGTATCATTTGTTCAAAGTGAGTTGACGCTGTACCGTTCAGCTTGCTTCTCCCAGCGCAGATTCCTGGCGGACACTTGAGAATTAAGAAGCCTTTGCTGCTTGAAACAATGTCTGTGTTTCGGGCCGCTTGTTACCACCTCCCCCCCCGGCACTCACGCAGAGGTGATGGCCCGGTACCGCTCCAGCCCGGCCGTGTCCCAGATCTGAGCCTTGATGGTCATCCCGTCCACCAGCAAGGTCCGGGTGCTGAACTCCACGCCGATGGTGGTGCGGCTGTCGTGGTTGAACTCATTCTTGGTGAAGCGCGACAGCAGGTTACTCTTCCCCACCCCGGACTCGCCGATCAGCACCACTGCGGAGAGAAGCCACACACACAACAAGCAGCTCAGAGACAGGACCAGAGCCCGGAGACACCCTCCAACACCTTGTGGAGTCTGTGCCAAGGCTGTGATCAAACTGTGACCGTTCAACCAGAGAGCAAGTGCACAGAAGTCAGTTTTATTAACTCATCACCCAATAGGATGAGATATGCTTTACCAGACCTCTCTGTGCTTTACAATGCTTCCCTATGCTTTACCAGACCTCTCTGTGCTTTACAATGCTTCCCTATGCTTTACCATACCTCTCCATGCTTTACAATGCTTCCCTATGCTTTACCACACCTCTCTGTGCTTTACAATGCTTCCCTATGCTTTACCACACATCTCTGTGCTTTACAATGCTTCCCTATGCTTTACCACACATCTCTGTGCTTTACAATGCTTCCCTATGCTTTACCATACCTACCTCTCTGTGCTTTACAATGCTTCCCTATGCTTTACCAGACCTCTACAATGTTCACTGTCATTCTTACATTTTATTTCACCTCTTTAATTAATTTCAGCTTGGTTTGCAGTTCTGGGCGGGCAGGATAATTTCACCCCCCCCCCCCACCCCCTTGATAGTACACACTACATTATTCTATCAGTATAATAAACCACCCATACAGCTCCTGTTCCATATAACATCTGATGTTTGTGCAAAACAGACAGACACACCTCTCTTCCAAATACTGGCATAGACCCCATGCTTCCCTATGCTTTACCATACCACTCTGTGCTTTACAATGCTTCCCTATGCTTTACCAGACCTCTCTGTGCTTTACAATGCTTCCCTATGCTTTACCAGACCTCTCTGTGCTTTGCAATGCTTCCCTATGCTTTACCACACCTCTCTGTGCTTTACAATGCTTCCCTATGCTTTACCAGACCTCTCTGTGCTTTACAATGCTTCCCTATGCTTTACCATACCTCTCTGTGCTTTACAATGCTTCCCTATGCTTTACCACACCTCTCTGTGCTTTACAATGCTTCCCTATGCTTTACCACACCTCTCTGTGCTTTACAATGCTTCCCTATGCCTTACCACACCTCTCTGTGCTTTACAATGCTTCCCTATGCTTTACCACACCTCTCTGTGCTTTACAATGCTTCCCTATGCTTTACCACACCTCTCTGTGCTTTACAATGCTTCCCTATGCCTTACCACACCTCTCTGTGCTTTACAATGCTTCCCTATGCTTTACCAGACCTCTCTGTGCTTTACAATGCATCCCTATGCTTTACCACACCTCTCTGTGCTTTACAATGCTTCCCTATGCTTTATCACACCTCTCTGTGCTTCCCTATGCTTTACCACACTATCATTGTGCTTTTACTATGGGACACTTTTATAAGAGACGACTCGGTATAGAGATCACAATTAAGACCCCCTGTTCCTTGTAAAGACAATATTAAGGCCACCCCTGTATTTAGTATCACACTTTACTGTATTCAATATTAAACTACCAACTTCCATTCTAAAACAAGTCATTTCCTGTATCCTTCACACACTGACAACATCTACTCTGGATCACAAATGCATTGCTCAAGCTCATCCCGGAGATGCTCAGTTGGATTGGGGTCGGGTTGGGGGTCATGGAAGACTACCTGTTCTGGGACAGTGGGTGGGGGCTGGAAAGGGTCTAAAAAGTAGCCATTGCACTATAATAAAACATTCGAGGTATTGCACTAGACTCAGAGTTATAGGAAACATCCTGAAGAGGCACGGGGACAATGCAAAGCTAACCCTTATAAAAGTGTCCCACAGTAAAAGCACAGCAGAGTGGAATAAAGCTCAGCGAAAGCACTGGAAAATACAGACAAGCATTGCAGAGCACAGCAAACTAGGCATAATATAATCATAGAAAAAACATGGGGAAACTGAAACATGACTGTGCAAAGCTTTCTGTGGTAAACATGTACCAGGGTAAGGAGGTAAGAACTATTATATATAGACAGTGTAATAAATGTACTGAATCCCATATCACTTTACTGTAACTACTTCTTCTCTGTTGTTATGGATGACTAGCTGTATCTTCACAGCAAACAGTGTATATCCATGCATAACCTGTGTGCCTATTTGCATGAGTAGAATGTAGTTGTGAATCTGCAGGGTCCTTCCTTTGCTTCTTCAAACCCCTTCATCATAGAACACAGAACACAGAACACAGAACACAGAACACAGAACACAGGACACAGGACACAGGACACAGAACACAGAACACTGAACTGAGAACACAGAACTGAGAACACAGGACACAGGACACAGGACACAGAACACAGGACACAGGACACAGAACACAGAACACAGAACACTGAACTGAGAACACTAGAACTGAGAACACAGGACACAGGACACAGGACACAGAACACAGAACACAGAACACAGGACACAGAACACAGAACACAGAACTGAGAACACAGGACACAGGACACAGAACACAGGACACAGAACACAGAACACAGAACACAGAACACAGAACACAGGACACAGAACACAGAACACAGAACACTCCCAGCATTCCGTCAACACTCCAAGATCTAAAATAGAGGTGAGGTCATCAGCTTCCACATGAGATTGCAGTAGTGGTCGCGTTAAGTAAGTGAGTCGCTCAGAGTGAGAGCGCTCAGAAAGCACACTGAGCAGATTCAAATGACTTAACGCTCTGCTCCACGAGAGCGCTGAGAGACTTTTAAAAATGGCGAATAATAATTATTTGCTTGTTTGTGTTTCTGAGGTGATGGTAGATGAAATGACCCCGTGTGAAGTTACTGTCCCCTGCTGTACCTCGCTGAGTTCGACGCTCTGTTTGGACTGAACCTCATATCTGGCTGTGTTTAATACCGGCAATACCGACATTAATAATGAAAATTATGAATAATATTAATACTACAAGCCTAATAATAATACATTAATAACTATAAAACAGCTCTACATTAAAAAAATGAAATTCAATGATACACATTCGAAAACAACAATCTTTTTTAGCCAATTAATACATAACTTCATAAGTCGAAACCAGTTCATCGTTCTTGACAAACGTATTTGTCAGTCCTGCCTGTCATCTCCACTTGTTTCCTGCAGGTGTCCATTCCGTCCGCTCACTCTGATCACTCATGAAAAATGCTCAGGAGCGCTCTGAGCGGCTCAGCGGGAGCGGAACTGAGCAAGCCGTTAAGCTGATTCTTTTACTGAGCCGCTCTGAGTCGCTCACTTACTTAACGCACCCACTGGCTTCTAAGAAAATGAAACTGCAAGTGGATTTCAATGACATTTTATTTTCTGTTCCAGTACCTTTTCATGATGTTTGCAATGGCTTTAACTGGTATTGCACTGACTGTTTAAAGGCCTGCAGCTGCTCCTCAGTTCCAGTTGCCTGCCTTACGCATCTGTAACACAGGCTAGATCAGATCTCTGTAGAAGTAACCAGAGCCATCTAGTGTGTCACTCATAGCAAGACATCTGATTTAGCCCGTCAGGCAACTAGAACTGAAGAGTAGTGAGAATTCCATGACACTAAAGGTTAAAGAAATCCCTGTTTGCCAGCCGTGCTTTCAGTTAGTGCTGCACTTCCTTGGTCACCTGGAAGGTGTCCCCACCTCTCACCAGCTGCTTCTTTATTGGCTGACATGCTTTCATCCAGACACTGCTGGGGTGACCTAGGAAATGCCTGCCTGTAAGGTGTGGAAAATGTCTTTAACCTGGTGTAGTACCAAATTCTGTAAAGTAAAATCCGTATTTGCTATGCATTGCTTTCAAAAGTGCCGTTTCCGAGCTGTGACGCGCGCACAGCGGGTGAGATAGATGCTTGTTAGCTGGCTGCAGTCACTGTGAATACCACTTGAGTTATTGATGTCTATTCCCGTTTGTGATGATTATCAGCAGTCTAATATTATCAGATGAGCCCTGGACCTTTGAGATGTTGAGTTATGCAAAATCTATTCAAAGCAGTCCTTCCACGGGTGTGGCCTCCCCCTTCAGACAGCATCCTGATCAGCTGAATACACAGCCTGCCCTGGCCTCTGGGACACCATGGATCTGAAGCCTGGATCTGAAGCATGGATTAATTCAGTTCTCAGCTCCAAGGCGGGTGCTCTTATTCACATGGCTCTGATAATGCACTTCAATAATCCTGTCACCCCACCCTGCAATTTGGCCTCTCCCAGACAGACAGTCCTCATCAGTCAATAACATGTCAAATAATATGTGTGTGTGTGTGTGAAGCCCTTTGCTATATGATATTGAGACAATGGGAATGCATTACTCAGTATTATAATTAGAATGTTTTTAACTCATGATAACCGATGACAAAACTCTGAAAATGGATTTATTTAAACACTGCAGTAGACCAGTTGAATAGTAAAGTGACATTGACCTCACCAACTTTTAGTCCACTAATCCCACGTCACGTCTCCACTGGAATCTTTGAGCTGCGAGTGTAGATCACACACTCACAATGTCAATGACAAAGCCTTTGAAACGTTTGACCCTCAACAGGTTCTATAGGAACAGATTCCTTACATTAATATCAGCTTTTCAATGAGTGATGACGTGTTTCTAAGTTTCAGTGGCTCCCTCTTATCAAGCTCCCAGTGTTCTTTCACATGCGCTCTTTGTATGACAGACCTGACACAGCAAAGAGTCAACTTGATTAGAGGCAGAAACCGAATACTAAAAAACATACTGTAGTATGCAACTGCGGTTCACCACATTGGTGTCCGAAGCGGATGCAGGTACCCCGGACTGCGCTTGGAAGCCTGCAGCCTGGTGAGCAAGTCCGAAGGAGGACTTGAGGCTGGCAGGGGAGAGGGGGGAGGGGTCAGGGCTGGTAGGTGACGCAATCAAATATGAAGACATAAACCCGATACCAGCTCCTGCAATGGAGCCGGCTCTTTTGTACAGCAGTATCGGCGCTGTGCTTCAGTGCAGGGTTCGCATCCCACCTCCGCCTGTGAGAAACCCCTCCCTGCGAGAAACGAGGTTTGCCACAATACATTACAGCAGCTGTAAGCTTTTTCAATATAATAATCACTTCCTTCATGTGTAACAGCTAACAGGCCCCCGCTGAGCCCAGCCCTGTAACACAGCAGAACTATACAATAACATTCCCTGCTCTGTACCCAGCTCCCCTGTGCTATACCCTGCTCTGTACCCAGCTCCCCTATACTGTACCCTGCTCCCTTGCTCTGTACCCAGCTCCCCTGTGCTGTACCCTGCTCCGCTGTGCTGTACCCTGCTCTGTTCCCTGCTCCCCTGTGCTGTACCCTGCTCCCCTGTGCTGTACCCTGCTCTGTACCCTGCTTCCCTGTGCTGTACCCTGCTCCGCTGTGCTGTACCCTGCTCTGTACCCTGCTCCCCTGTGCTGTACCCTGCTCCATGTGCTGTACCCTGCTCTGTTCCCTGCTCCCCTGTGCTGTACCCTGCTCCCCTGTGCTGTACCCTGCTCCCCTGTGCTGTACCCTGCTCCGCTGTGCTGTACCCTGCTCCCCTGTGCTGTACCCTGCTCCGCTGTGCTGTACCCTGCTCTGTACCCTGCTCCCCTGTGCTGTACCCTGCTCCCCTGTGCTGTACCCTGCTCTGTACCCTGCTTCCCTGTGCTGTACCCTGCTCCGCTGTGCTGTACCCTGCTCTGTACCCTGCTCCCCTGTGCTGTACCCTGCTCCATGTGCTGTACCCTGCTCCCCTGTGCTGTACCCTGCTCTGTACCCAGCTCCCCTGTGCTGTACCCTGCTCCCCTGTGCTGTACCCTGCTCTGTACCCAGCTCCCCTGTGCTGTACCCTGCTCCCCTGTGCTGTACCCTGCTCTATACCCTGCTCCCCTGTGCTGTACCCTGCTCCCCTGTGCTGTACCCTGCTCCCCTGTGCTGTACCCTGCTCTGTACCCTGCTCCCCTGTGCTGTACCCTGCTCTGTACCCTGCTCCCCTGTGCTGTACCCTGCTCTGTACCCAGCTCCCCTGTGCTTTACCCAGCTCCCCTGTGCTGTACCCTGCTCTGTACCCTGCTCCCCTGTGCTGTACCCTGCTCTGTACCCAGCTCCCCTGTGCTGTACCCTGCTCCCCTGTGCTGTACCCTGCTCTGTACCCAGCTCCCCTGCACTGTACCCAGCTCCCTGTGCTGTACAGTGCTCCCCTGTGCTGTACCTAGCTCCCCTGTGCTGTACCCTGCTCCACGTGCTGTACCCTGCACCCCTGTGCTATTCTCATGACTATAGGGGAAATAGTGTATGCATGTCATACTACAGTTTTGAATATGAATATATCTACAAAACCGATAAAAATGTACCTTCAAAGACTTGCTTTAGCACAAATGATTTTATATATCACAGGTGTCCAAAGTTGGCCCTGATTGGACAACCCTGGTATGTATCATTATCTCAAGGGTATATGGAGGCTGTCTGTCTGTCTGTCTGTCTGTCTGTCTGTCGGTCTGTCTGTCTGTCTGTCTGTCTGTCACGCTTACATTACCCCATGCACTCACGTACTGTATCTCCAATTGTGGTGAAAATTATATTTCCATATAAAAAAATACTAAAGCACAGTATTGTTTCCTGTAGTATTCTGCAGTGCATATGTAGCATGTTATATGATGATATACTATAGCACTGTATAGAGGAATCCTATATTATATGGGCTAGCAGAAGTAATAGTATCACAATCTGGGGGTGTATGGATGCCTGGGTCATTTCACCCCAGCAATGTGTTCTGAGTCATGTTATGTGCTGAAAGCCTGCCAGTCAATAGAGGAAGCTGAAGGGGTGGGGGCAATTTCACTCTCCAGGTGACCCAGGAAGTGCAAGACGAAAAGCATGACTTGCAAACAGATTTCTTTACCGAGTGTAGCACCGTATGTTTGAAAATTAAAAAATCTGTGAAACATGTGTTTCTTTCAAAACTGCACACTTGAGGCCTATATAGTGAATGGATGTGCAAATGTATTGAATTGAACTGTAGCTACAATCATTTGAACAGACTGATCTGTGCAGAGTAAGCTACTGTTTAATTTTAGTGTAAGTCTATGGTGACCACACTGCACTTATTTCCCATGTTAAGGCACCTGTATAAAGACCACTTTTACTAAAACACTAGAGCATAAGTGTATTCTTTAATTAAGTACTTTTTGAGAGGTGATAAATTCACATATAGGAGGCTGTGTGGTCCAGTGGTTAAAGAAACAGGCTTGTAACCAAAAGGTCCCCTGTTCAAATCCCACCTCAGCCACTGACTCATTGTGTGACCCTAAGCAAGTCACTTCACCTCCTTGTGCTCCGTCTTTCGGGTGAGACGTAGTTGTAAGTGACTCTGCAGCTGATGCATGGTTCACACACCCGAGTCTCTAAGTTGCCTTGGATAAAGGCGTCTGCTAAATAAACAAATAATAATAACATTCATGTTGTTAAACTAATAAATCAGCTGAAGAGGCCTTGCCTGATATTAGTTGAGTGTTTTTTTAGTTGAGTACAAATGAACAAAGCCAGTTGAATAGTTAAACAGACTGGAGTGGAAGAGTGGGACAGAGTCGTCATGCTCCTGCACCGAGGTTAAAATAAAATCAGCACATGGAAACTGTGCTGCAGATCTGCAAACCTTCAATCAAGCCTGGAATGAGGGTTGTGAAAGGAGAAATATTCACATCCGACAAACAAAGACCTCGAGAGTGCTGAAGAGAATGTGGATGACAGCACATAGTTCTCTGGATCTAGTTTTGTATAATTAACAGGTGTTTTTACCTCATTCAAAACATAGGGGTTCATTAAACTGGATTAAACTATTTGAAAATCTAATCCAAAGTCTCAAGTTGTTTCTCACTTTCCTAACATAAAATATAGGAATTAAAAACCAGAACTGTGCAATTTTCGATTTTCAAAACATAGGAGTAAATAAACCTCTTTAAACATGGTAGTTACTGTTAGAACAAGAATGATAGAACTTAATACCGCCCTGATTCTATAGATCAAAACTCTGATTGAAAAGTCAAATCCATAAATACGGTAACAAATACAACAGAGTGAATTCTTTGGTGATCCCCTGTAAGGTTCTCTAGTCTTATAAAAGTTAAGGACATGGCTGGACTCATAGCATTGTCCACATTTGAGAAGGCCTACATTTCATTTCATTATAAGAGTCAAGTTCGGTTCCTTTTGTT
The DNA here is from genome assembly GCA_030684275.1 of Acipenser oxyrinchus oxyrinchus. NCBI lineage: Eukaryota > Metazoa > Chordata > Actinopteri > Acipenseriformes > Acipenseridae > Acipenser > Acipenser oxyrinchus. The sequence goes on along the minus strand of CM060280.1, from coordinate 7,582,244 downwards.
TGACAGCTTTAAAAAAATGCAATAGAAACTATCCCAGGCTCTCACCTTTAAACACAAAGTTGTAATCTTCCTCTGTCCCCATTCTCTCCACAACCAGTCGCTGTGCTGCTCAGCAATATCAAACCAGTGGCTTTCCTGGGTTATGAATACAAACACAGCCTCCCTCCCTCTGTCGCTGTCCCGTCTCAGCCCCTCAGGAATTGCTGCCGAGTTGTGGATTGGGCACGGCCTGTTCGTTTTTCTCTCAGCTCGGCGGGTGTGTTGTTTAGGGCAGGACAGCTTGAGCAGGTTATTCAGGTAAGGCGGTTGTTGATTCAGGCCCCTCCTCTGGCTACATGTAGAGGTGAGGCTGCCTCTCCCCCTCACTGCAGTCATTATCTCTGTCTCCATGGCGACTGTTTAACCGTTACGTCGCCCAGGTAAATAGAACACTGTACTTCCTGCTTTGTCGCTGTATGAAGGGCAGTGTGTTCCGCACCCCCTTGCTGTTTTATGATGTTTGCAATCAATGCAACACTGTGTTATTCATCAAGGTATGTCTGCTCAGTTCAGGAGCTGCTCTTCAGCTCCACTTGCCTTCAGCTGATATTGCGTCAATCTGCCAAAGTGTCTTTATACAAGAGCCAGTGCTATCTAATGATCAGCCCCTTTGGATCAGGTTTCCTTTTGCATTGCTGGTAATACACTGCTGTGCACTAGAGGGCGCTTGTGCTAATATAAGGCGGATCTAGCCTATGTAACGTGTCTATTAAAGAGCAGCTGTGCTTTTCCCAGGTGGATCACTGGATATCTCAGCTTGATCCTGTTTTGGTGCATGTAAAATGTATTGGTCAGATATGATGAACAGCAATGTGCTACCCCATCAGAAATCCATATTCAACTCCCTTGCACCCTGTGATGATATGAAGTCCCTCCATTCAGAAGCTCGCTCACATGATCTTGCATCACGCTCATTACTCTGTGAAGCTGAAGCAACACGAACAGGTTTTGCATTTTATTTTTTGCAATGTGATGATTCACAATCAGGAAATAAAAAAAAAAAAAATAGAAACAGGGTTTTAAATGAATTCCTCGGCTCGCTTTTCATTGTGAAGTTGGGATACATTTCTGATATCTTTTCATCAGTTTGAAACACTGTGAAGGTAGAGAAAGTACAACACAAGAGAACAGACAAGCGTGAGGCATGGAGACTGACCTGCTCCCTCTGTCTCTCACCACACCCCTAGGAGAAAGGGTGCTCCCTCCAATCCAGGGCAGGCTTGAGGCATGGAGACTGAACTGCTCCCTCACCCCCTAAGAGAAAGGGTGCTCCCTATAGTCCAGGACAGGCTTGAGGCATGGAGACTGAACTGCTCCCTCACCCCCTAAGAGAAAGGGTGCTCCCTATAGTCCAGGGCAGGCTTGAGGCATGGAGACTGAACTGCTCCCTCACCCCCTAAGAGAAAGGGTGCTCCCTATAGTCCAGGGCAGGCTTGAGGCATGGAGACTGAACTGCTCCCTCACCCCCTAAGAGAAAGGGTGCTCCCTATAGTCCAGGACAGGCTTGAGGCATGGAGACTGAACTGCTCCCTCACCCCCTAAGAGAAAGGGTGCTCTCTACAGTCCAGGGCAGGCTTAATACAAAATCTTAAAATAATCTCTAAATCTTAATACAATTGTTACCAACCCTCTAAATGTATCAGGCTGTATTGCACACTAGTCCTGTGGTGCTGCTCCCTCATCAGTTTATGATGTTTGCAAACTTTCCAAGTAGCTCTCATCGCAGGTATTTAAGTCCTTGCTTTGACTCAGAGTTCAGGAGCTGCTTTTCAGTTCCAGTTGCCTACCAGACATGCAGGTCAGATCAGCCAAAGTGTCTTTATAGAAATAAGAGCCAACGCCATCTAGTGGTCTGCCACTATGCATCAAGTTTCCTTTTGTTTTGCTGGCAATACACTAGCTGTGCACTAGATGGTGCTGGAGCTCACTAATATAAAGATACTGTTCTGGCTGTTCTAGTGCACTGAGGTGCCAGCCGAATAGACAGAAGCAAAAAACAACACTATCAAGATATCTGGTTCAGTTTATTTCCAGTGAACACTGGAATCAGAAAGATTTGTGGAACACAGTTGAACGGGTGTCTTGCTAATAACCTGCAGGTCTCCTCTGATAAAGCATTTTGCAAACCCTTTTTATTGACTCTTCTTTGCACACAGACACATACAATATATAAAACACAAGGCATGGGTTTAACAGGATCATATGGGTGTCGAGTTCAAGATGTCTGTTGAATTGCTTATTTAACCCCCCCAGGGACTGACTGCAACACATGAAGAGACAAGAAGAGGCAAGGGATGGATTTTAAAACCTTGGTTAGCTCTCCTGTAATGAGCAATTTAGCCATTTCTTTAACCGAGACTGACAAGAAAGCAGATACTATTTGGGGGTATAGCTGCACTAGCGGGATGATGACCTATTCAGGGACACCAAGGCACTCGGACAGCAAGCAGGAGGTTTCTTTGGGTTATTAATTCATGGCCCCTCCATCACTGTGTGTTTTCAGAAAACACTTGGGAGACGACTCAGTGCTTGATGGAAAAGCAGAGGTCACAGTTCATTGGCTGGCCTGTGCTGTGATATATAATATAGTTCGATGTGGAGACAGAGAGAGGCAGGCAGGCTCTGTTATAGTGCTGTCCTTGATTTATCCCAGGTTCTGTCATGTTGCTGTCCTTGTTTTATCCCCTGGTGTCCTTCCCAGTCTTCCAAAAGGAAGTCCATCCAGCGGTGCGACAGCCACTTCCTTCCCCCTAGGAAGCTGCTACCTGAGTCAGAGGTTCCTCCAGGTATTTTACCAAAGCTTCTGCCTGCAAAAGAAACAAAGGAATTTAACAATTATTCCAAAAATGACCTGAAAAGAAAACCAGGCTTGTCAACTTTACAGGTGTTGAGGCACGGAGACTGAACTGCTCCCTCCCTCCCTCACCCCTCTAAGAGAAAGGGTGCTCCCTCCACTCCAGGGCAGGCTTGAGGCATGGAGACTGAACTGATGCCACTACCTATCCAACACATGCAATTTCCCCAAGTTGGTGCAACAGGACACCAGTTTCAACTTGTTCCACATTGATTTGCAGAAGGCTACACCTTATTACAAAAAAAAATTAGCAGATTACGAAACAAACAAAAAAAACAAAACAAGGAAGTTCTTTTAAATAAACCTCTTTTGTTCTGACACAATGAAGCACTCAAGAACAGAAATCAGAAAGGGGAACATTGAGAAAATCAGAGGAAAACAGTAAAATAAAAAGGGCAAGCGATGGCACTGGAGTGTTGGCCTGCAACAGACACTTGGTATTTAATGGCTGCCACAATTCAGTTCTGCTGGACAAACAATTTAGTCCTCAGTTTTATTTTAGTGAACCTTTCTACAGTGTTGATACAGAGATATGTGCTTGAATACAACCACCTGGTAATATCGTTCCCTGTTTTAAAAACTTTCACTTTAAGAGCAGTTTTGATTAGGTTTGCTGTTTTAGTTTTTTAGTAAGCAGCACAGGGTGAGAGGTAATCAATACTTTACAATGAGAACTCTTTCAGCTCCATTTACATTATTACTGCTTCCCCTTTTTCATATCGTGCTGTGGAGTTTAAAAGTTCTTCAGCAAACATTAAAATGAAGATAAGCTGCTGCATTGCTGTAAATCACACGACTGCAGAGTCTGAACTCCAGCATAGGACAGGTACCAGCAGACACATTACACCCACTGCCTTGTCTTTGAAGTTTTTGCATATTCCCAAACTGAAGTATAAAACACACCCTGAATCTTCTGACAGGGTTATGGCAGATGTTTGTAATGTTTTGCACAGGTCCTGTGCCTCACATTGATAGCGGTGTCTGCAGAACTCATGCACAGGACTGAATTCAGGTGCAAATAAATGAACACAAACTGGTTGTCTATTCAAACATCCCAGCAGTTCCTTTTTTGTCTGATAAGACCCAAAACTGAGCCGATTCACAGTGCAGTACTGCCACCTGCTGGTGAAATAAAGTACAGCAACATAGTGTAAGCTGTCACATGCATGTACTTACTTTTAAAAAAAAAAAAAACACTAATAATTATTCAGACATTCATCCTAAGCATCAATATCCAGTCTTATATTACAGTTTGGTTCAGTCTAAAGCACATCAGCGGTATCAACAGAGCTCTCAGAATCATGTCTGAACTCTCAGTACAAGGTGTAACCGTTACCCTTTGTGTTGCAATCACTCAAGTCATTTTTTTTTTTGGAGTCTTCTGTTTTGGTGGCAATGCCCCCTGCACTAGATAAGCACTCACACTTGAACCCAACTGTAACACAGAACACTATTGAAACTCAAGGGACTGTCAGTCTGAAAGCCCCTTCTCAGCATGCTGAACAGTCAGAGCAGCGGGAGCCCACCTTGGCTTTGAGCATGCCGAAGCCCACCGTCTCCTTGGCGTACATGCAGAGAAGCAGATTGGCTACTCTTGTGATCGCCACCCGGCCCTCCTGCAAAGAGACAGACAGAGAAGAGACAATGACAGCACTGGAGAGAATCGGTTATAAATGCATGGAAGTAGCCTCTAAAACACTGGGAACATAAAAAAAGACTAGATTCTGTCTGAAAGCCTGGCTTGCACACAGAAACGTCTTTCACCTTGTGCACTGTAGCATACCAGAGTTTTAAAATGACAACACCTGTGTTCTACAACGCGTTTCTTTCAAAACTGCAATTGTGAGCCCTTTCTAACTCATTTCTAAGTGCACAACATATCCTGTAACTATGAAAGCCCGGCGCTACACTGCGCTCACCATGCAGTCCATGAGAATTAATTTCAGCTTGTCCTCGTTGAAAGCCTGATGCCCGTTCTTATCGTACGCGGCCCAGATGTTGCTGGCTATGGCTGCCGTGACCCGGGCATCGGTATCGCCGTATCCGGAGTACGCCAGCAGGGAGCCCTCGTTATTCAGCAAGCTGTCAATAATAAAAGACTAGGCGTTAATAACGGGAAACGCTTTTGTAATGAATGCAATCGGCCTGGACTAGAATTTCACACCAAAACAACCACATCCTGTATCGGCGCGTCTCCGGTTCATTTTTGGTGTTTATTTTCTATCGGCGCGTGTTCAGGGCTTTTTTGCCAGGTTATTAAACTCCTGATAAAGTCACCTCCGCTTATTGTCACACAATCCCCGTAATTAATGTTAACGTGATTACATAGTCATATGACTCTAACATGACATGTTACCTGCATTTAATATTATTTCATAGACATAACGCTAAAACGTGCAGTGACATTATTTCAAATTAAAACTCACAGCGTGCTCTGTACTCCGTTAGTGTTCGCTTGGCTCAAAACTTGTGTAAGAGCTTTGGGACGCAACATCTTATTTAGAAATGAAAAACACAAAATTCCGTTTCGTAAATAAATAAACCGAACTGTCAGCTGACTCTTGCGCACCTACTTCCTGCAGCGCAGCACCGCCGACCAAAAGACCCACGCAGTGCCTTCTGGGATATGTAGTATCCCGGATTAGTTCGCTGCTGGGAAATGTAGTCCTATTCTGCGAACGACACAGATTTTTTCCTGGGATAAATTGAGGGAATCCATTTCAGTCTTTCTGTCAAATTACGTAGATCAACTAGAACTGAAGCGAAGGTCCTGAACTCAAACAACAATTACAATTTTATACATTCGGCATTTCATTTTTTTTTTCGTTTTAAGCTGCTTACTGTTAATACAAATACACAGAACACAGAAGCAATTTTTAAATCCAGATTTATTAAAATAAGCGAATTTAAAACGAGTTTCAATTTCATTAGGCATTTCTGTTTTTCTCGGATGACAAACTGTTTTGTGCTTCAGCGAAATTTATTTTGCATTTTCAAAGACTTCAAGTGGAGTCTGCTTTCCGAGTTTCCAACCCTGCTCTAGTAAAGAAGCATTTCAAGGATAAGAATCGCAGGCATTAGCTTAAGCAGGCTTCGAGGGTCTAAACCTAGGGAGAAAAACAAACAAAACAGCACACAGTATAGAATTACAGCTAAAGAGAATACAGTCCACTTCAGAATATTCCAACAATAAAGCTAGTACATGGATTAAAGGGTTACTTATCAAAAGCAATGCATTTTTATACATTTACATTTGTAATAATTAAGAAGAAGAAAAAACACATTTTAATGGAGACAATTGAAATGCTGGTGAAGCAAGTTTTATGGAAATCAGCTATTTGGGTAAATATAAGATTGTTGACCTTGGATGGGGTGAAAATCAGCCTGCACATTTTAGCACCCTGTATTTTATTAATTTTTTTTACATTATATAGTTAAATAAGATTAATTAAACAATATAGCTAATTTAATGTGACATCATATGCAAATACATTTCACTGGCTGTATCACATCAGTACCAGGGTCTACTATATATATATATATAATTGCAATTATATTTTGGTTACAGGTGTTTGCATTAGATTTAATCATTAGATTTAGTGTTGCTGCTTCTTGGTACCTAATCTCTAGGTCAGATTTACTCCATGTGACCTACAACACAAAGTGAATCTAAAGCTTTGTATTTGAAAGAAATGCCTGTACAGTATGCTGAAAACACAACATGCAAGCAAATAATTAAAACCCTCAGCAAAGAGAAAGTGGTGATAGTGCTGTTAGCTAATAAAAGGCTTCATTGAGTTTTAGCTTATTACCTTAAAAAAAAAAAATCCTGGTTTCTATGCTTGTGATCTCCTGTCACTATCATTGACAAAGCATTTTGAAACTGTGTTATAGCAGTGGGGAGATGTGTATATGTGTGTTATAGCAGTGGGGAGATGTGTATATGTGTGTTATAGCAGTGGGGAGATGTGTATATGTGTGTTATAGCAGTGGGGAGATGTGTATATGTGTGTTATAGCAGTGGGGAGATGTGTATATGTGTGTTATAGCAGTGGGGAGAGGTGTATATGTGTGTTATAGCAGTGGGGAGATGTGTATATGTGTGTTACAGCAGTGAGATGTGTATATGTGTGTTATAGCAGTGGGGAGATGTCTGTGTTGTAGCAGTAGGGAGATGTGTATATGTGTGCTATAGCAGAGGGGAGATGTGTATATGTGTGTTATAGCAGTGGGGAGATGTCTGTGTTGTAGCAGCAAGGATATGTGTATATGGCAAAAATACTTCCCCCAGAAATCCTGTTGATACCATTATATAAAAGTACTTTTTACATTTTTTTTTATAAACTTTGTATAACGTTCTAACCAGGATTTAAAAATTTATTTTTTTTGCCTCATCACTGGGCCTCCTTTTCTTTTGTTGGCAGTATTTTGTGTCTGCTCGTTTTCATCCTTTATTATAAGACGTGTAGATCTCTTAAAGACCACACTGTAGAACTAGAACGTACTGCTGCCTCCTGCTACACAAGTGCTTGCTGTAGCTCTGGTTTGTAGTTTAGCTAATCAGGAGAGGATTGCTGTAGATAAGAGAAACCAGTATTGCACATTTCAGTCGTATTTTAAAAGAAAAACTGTATCTCTGCATAGTATTAAAAAGCAAGCACACAAACAAAAAGGGGTCAGTGACAATGCTGCTGATGCGAGTAAAATATATTTAAAATCCTTGGCTCACGCCCTTTTACCCCTTACAAAAAACGATCAGGTTTATTTATAGAAATACTGGAGGAAACTTAAATTCAAATAACGTAAGTTTTCAATTGTATATTTGATTGTGTAGTCATTGAACATAGTAATTTGGAGCAGTATTTCTTATTAACTTTATATTCGCTCACTTAAGGTTTTTTTTTATGGATGTAGTCAAACTCAAAAGCTACACAGGTAAGTAGCCTAACATTCTCCAAGATTGTATTATGCATTTACAGAGAAACTCCTACAGCACAGCTTTACCTCAGCAACGTGCCTCATCATTAGGCTCTGCTTGGGTTTGAGTTGCAGCTCAAGAGACACAGATTGAGCAATTTTGGATGCAAACCCCTACTGTACAGCAGCAAAAAAACAAACAAACAAAAAAACAGAATTACATTTATTCTCTATAATGGATTTGTAATGAAGTTTATTTTGTTTTAATTTCTATCCCGGAATTGTATTTTTAAAGTCACGGTTTAAGGTAAAGTCAAACATCAAACATTTTTGCTGGTGCCGCCTTATAGTTTTTAGAAATACTTAAAGAAATGTAATACTGTGACAATCGTTTTCAAAACACTGTAAAACAGGTCCAGTAATAAGTTTGAGTTTTTCTAAATTCAGCACTATTGAGTGTTCAATAGTTATGTATTGTAGTTCTTTAGATTTCTGATCATGAATGAAGAGGACTTGTTTTTATCCTGAAGGCCGGCACTCTAACACTGGAATGCAGCCCAAGCAGAATCACAATTTAAAATAGAGGATAGGAAGCCAGCAACTGCTGATCTATTCCACTGCTTGGTAATCTAAGCAAAAGAAAAATAACAGAGCTGAAATATTGCTTAAAACTTTATTTAAAAATAATAGAAGGGGGAAAAAAACCCAATGGAAAGCAGTATGGCGATGGTAAGTCTTCATAGTAACCGGCATGCTTTCACCTAGCATAGCGACACTGCAATCAACTGCACGCTCATTTCGGGGGAATTATTTTGTCCCATCTGTATTCCAATTGGTCTGCAAGAAATGACTACATTTTTTAACCCACATTATTTGGTCATACCGCAGACTGATTTTACTAAGACAAAAGGGTTTTAACCCTTGAAAGCCCAATGTGTGAAACTGGAGATCCCGAAACACAGAAAGCTGGTTGGGTTTTTATATAGTATTAACAATACAGACATTTTGAATGATTATATGGAATGGATGCAAAGGTAGGTAGGGGTGTGTGTGTGTCTAAGCAATCAATAATAGCAGCAAATGGTTCAACATTTGATTTCCTCCCCCTCCCCCCAATTTGAAAGAAGCTGTTCTGGCATACCTTGGCAATATTTAAATGATCTAAATGTAATAAATAATATTTATTTTTTAAATAACTTACTGCTGTTTTAAAGTAGTACTAAAAAGCAAAAAGGTAGTTTTAGACCAACATTTTCAAAGATGTCAAATGTAACATGAAACACGCGTTTATTTTATAACCAAGTGCACTAAAAAACAAAGAGAAGGTTACTAACGTGTCTGTTTTAATGTCTTTTAGCACAACTTGTATATCATATGACTGAGTGATTAAAGTTACAGGGTTATGTTAAAGTATCATGTTGGAAATGCAAATGCCAGTTCCAGAGGTAGCCTGGGATGGGAAATACATCAGGCTGCTCAAGACTCCAAATAAGTTACATTTTGCATGCCATTTTCACTCTTAAAATTGTGCTTGTGTGGTCTGTTTTATTATTTGTCAAAGAATAACTGCTTTGGGGCAAGGATATGAATAGAAAAGCTAAAGTTCTATAGTAACAGGCAAAGGGGCTGAGTTTATTTCTGTGGAGTGAATGAAGGGTATATTGCCCTGTCCATTAACTAAAGTCCTGACCATGTTGGTCACTATCATGGGTTTATAATATACTGCCTATACAAGTGTAGCTCAGCAGCCTAATACAAAATGCCTGTTGATGCAGATGATTGGACTGAGCTGACTAATTTGGCACTAGCCTGGGTTTCTGAAGTAGAGGAACTCACATAAATCAGGGGTGTCCCATCCCTGTCCTGGAGGGCCGTTCCACTCCAGGTTTAACTGGTAAAATGATATAATGAACAACTTTAAGGTCTGGATGGAGGTTTAATGGGTTCAGTTAAACAAGTCAGAACAGCGTTGGAACAAAGCCCAGGAGTGGAAGAGCCAGCGTTGGACATCCCTGACTAATGGTACATCCCAAAAGCAGCATCACTTTAAAATGAAAGTAAAACAGACAGAACAAGCACGTAGCAGTAAGAAATGAAAACATTTTAAAAAGAGCTAGGCGTGTGGAACATCTTCTGTTTCACTGTCCCAAGTCAGGCACCAGAGGGCAGGAGTTTTGTTGAATGGGCTATCGATATACAATGAACAGCAGAGGGGTTTTATGCCTTGCATCACGCAATGGTGCTTTGGGTTACGTTTGGATCGAAAACTTCAAACTTTCACACTGGGGAAATACAAGTGTTAAAATCCCAATCTATATAAGCACTAGGTCTATTATTAGTGAATAATGTTGATGCAGAAAAGTGAACAGACTGAATTTATCAAGCAAAAAAATAATTATGCTTTACAAAAAGTTGTACAATTTAAGAGTTTTTTTTTTTATACAGCACAGCAGGATCAGCAAGGTGCAAAACTTCCAACAGCAAAGTCACTAAGCTTATACTATAATATAACTGTATTTACAAGCATGGTGTTCAAACTCAGTCTGTTCCCTCGGATGTCAGTCTACTCTACTCTAACCAACTAGGGCCCCCTGGTGGTGTATAGCAGCTAGTGAAGGGCCAAGTCCACTCATGTCATCCACAACACAAGCAATGACTGAGATTATTCTGCAAGTGAGGAGCGAATCTGAGATGTCTCTGTACTGTCATTAGAACTAAAAAGAGCAAGGGTTTGGGTTTAGACCCAGGGAGTGGGGGAGCCTGCCTGGATTCACACTGATGCAAAGCTGGAACTCAATGTCTGAATGTGTAGGTAGCTTAGCTACAATGTCTTTTTACATAGAATTGAGCATGATGTGATTTTACATCTCCTGGTTCATAAACTGGGACATTAACAATTTTTTACCCGACTGTCTGTACTGAGTATTTTAAACATCACATTGGTATGTCTCCTTCAGTACATTCCAATCCTTACCCTGATTAAACACTGAGGTTCAATTGAATAAGAGCTGGTTGAACTAGGCTCTGTTAAACTCTGATTAGAAGGACAAGGTTGAATCAGGAACGGACTGAGACACAACAGCTCCAACTAAAGCCTGGATTGTATCAATATTATGACAGCACAATAGCCATTATAAAAAAAAGTGTAGCCAACTTTGTCTTAATTCAGGCCTACCCAGACAAGCACAGCAATGCAGTGAAAAGGATCAACTGTTTCAAAAGACACTGCAGCGAGGTTGGTAGTTGGGCAAATGTTAAAAATAAAAGGCTCCTTAGAAGAAAAATCACCACCATGTGGACGAGACGTGCACAGAACACGGCAGCGGGAACCTAAAGCAACTTCAGGGGGTTCAGGGGGTGTCTTAACAGAGAGAAAAATAAAACATTGCTAGTTCACTTACTGATTGGCTTAGAACAAAATAAATGTGAGTGTCATTGCCACCACTGAAGCGCACAGCCGGCTGACAATTAATGATACCCATCTGCTGTTTCCAAAGTGAATGAGCGCACGGTGTTATTGTTATTTATTATTAATATTGTACGGTTTCCCATTGACCCCCCCCCCCGCCGATCCCAGGTTCCTGTGGGTTTACGAAGGCTGGGAGCCCAGCAGTCTCTCTATAGCAGCGTTGATGTCTCCCCCAGTGGCAATGAGGGCTTGCAGGTTGGCTTCCCGGTTGATGAAGCCCATGGCACTGAGCTGCTCCAGCTGCTGCTGAAACCGCACCTCTGGGGTCTGGGTCTGCAGGTAAGGGGAGACAGGAGGGCTGTTACTCCAGGGGCAGGGCAGGACAGGGGGCTGTTATTCCAGGGGGCATAACGGATACTGCACTGTGGAATTCAGCTGTAATCTAAAATGAAAATGGGCCCAAATATTCAAAGGAATCTTCTTACCTGGAACTGTTTCAGGGTTTAACACTCGAACCACCATGCGGGTCAATTTGGCCCATTTTGGATTTAAAATGTTAATTTCTCTTCGGTTGTAAATCGTATGTGTGTGTCCGTTTTTGACTTTTCCTAAATATATGAATTACATATCCAGACGCGTTTGATAGCCAGAATCGCAAAAATTATAAAGCTATAAACAGCTCTTCCTAGAACCGCCACGTGGGTCAATGTGACCCATGCATTACAATGCATGTCTTTTTTTTTTAATATAACGGAAGATATTCTATTTTTTTTTGTAAATGCAGCAAACAAGTCACGACCCCTCCTACTAGCACACTTTTTTTATTTTTATTTCAAGCATTTCTTTGTTTATAGACTGACTATGAGAGAGAGATTGCTATGATTGTGGATTTATAAAGATGCAAACTCAGTGAAAGCCTAATTTCTTGTTTTTCAATGTACCTGGGAGACAACAACCCTTTGTTTTGTTTCACAAATGCAACTGGGAATATATCAGAAGGAAATATTTAATCTTGAAAGTAGTCATTTTGATTGGAATACGGCAAGCTGCACTCAGATGCATATAGCAAACTGAAATGACAGGTAGGATAACTTATGTGCCCAATATGAAACATATGTTATATATTTTTTTATATTACTATTAGGAAAAAAAAAACATTTTGGATTCACAGGTTTGTATGTACCAGTTTACACGTGTTTACACAATAGTGTTCAACGGAACTGCATCTGTGTTTACAACACAACTCCTGGATGCAGGCACAGTCAGCTGGCAGACACGTACGCTCCTCCATAGAGAACAATTTTCTTTTTATGTAGTATTAGAAACAAGGATTTCGGTTTTATAGTTTTGTGTGTACATATACCCATTTACATACCCGTTTCTTTTGAAATGTGTATTTTATTATATTATTTCACTGTTTGTAGTTGTGCTGTATATGCGCTCATTTTAAAAGTAAAGCCTTTTATGTTTAATTTTCCATTTAAATACAGTGTTTCTATGATGCAAATGTTAGATATGATGTTCATGAATAAAACGTATATATCTGATAGTATGTCTTTCATTTTCATAACAAAGCAGTTTAAAAATGTATGGGTCAAAGTGACCCACGTGGCGGTTCTAGGTAGTACGAAAATCCGGAGAGTCTAGTGTTAAATTCAATAGTGCTGAATTTAGAAATACTAAAAAGAAACTTCAATTCAAATGTTTTGTTTCGACAGTCTTTCACAATGCCTGCAAATGAAAAAGGCTTTCATTCTAAAAGGTTTGTCATTGAATTTATTAACCCTTTAGAAGTAAAGGGACATGTGTCCTACAAATAAAAACGATGCTAAATTCTTATTTTTGCAATGAGTCGCACGAAACAGGGCTTAATTTACTGACAGATTGGATCTGGTCACACAAATTGTCAGTTTCCTACCTCGTGATACAAATTGTCAGTTTCCTACTCGTGATTCCCTCAACTGTAGTAAGAAGAAACTGTTTGAACAAGCACTCAATTGTACCTGAAGGGGCTAAGTTTCTTTCTAGCCGTCGCTGCCTAAGACTTCTAGCTGAAACATTTGTTTTTGAAATATTAAGTTTCTTTCAGTATTTCTAAATTCAGTGCTTTAAGATGCAAATTTGCAATGTTGAACTCCATACCGCTGCACCGCTGCCTCCTGCGAACATCTGCAGCATCTGCTGCATGAGCTGCTGCTGGGAGCTGGGGGGGCCGCCAGGTGGAGAAGGGCCCGTGGTGGGGCCCGTCCCCGAGGAGACCGGGCTCTCGGGGGCCACACTACCACCTGTGGGCAGGGGGACCGTCGGCAAACCTCCGGGGGTGAGGCTGCAGAGAGAGAAATCGAGCAGGGTCAGCAGGCAATGCAGCAGGAGGAACAGTCTAGCAACAAGTGTGTTCTGTTGGAAAAAGCATCCAGTATGTTTTTAAACTGATAGCATTTTTAAATGATTAAAATTCTATGTATTAGGATAGACCTGGTGAAGCCTGGTGTTTAGAGATCAGGGACTGTGAGGGAAGCAGTGCGGTCTAGTGCTTAGAGCTAAGGGACTGGGAGAGAAGCAGTGCAATCTAGTGATTATAGCTGAGGGAATGGGAGAGAGGGAAGCAGTGTGGCTCTAGTGATTAGAGCTGAGTGACTGGAAGGGAGGGATGCAGTGTGGCTAGTGGTTACAGCAGAGGGAGGGAAAGAGTGAGGCAGTGAAGGCAGCCAGTCTGTTCCCTACCTTGGCATGAGCCCCGGTGCCTCAGTCTGCAGTGTCTGGAGCCCCTGCTGGATCTGGAGCAGAGCCTGCATGGCCCGGGGGTTTGTCATCACAGAGAGAGCCTCAGGATTCTGCATCTGCAAGGGAAGCAGGAACCGGGTCAGTCCCCGGCGCAGACGAGTCTGCAGGAGCCGGGTCAGTCCCCGGCGCAGACGAGTCTGCAGGAGCCGGGTCAGTCCCCGGCGCAGACGAGTCTGCAGGAGCCGGGTCAGTCCCCGGCGCAGACGAGTCTGCAGGAGCCGGGTCAGTCCCCGGCGCAGACGAGTCTGCAGGAGCCGGATCAGAGTCTCCAGGAGCCGGGTCAGTGAAGACTCTTGGTCTGACCCCTCTAAACTACCGGCTCTCAAATGGTCTTCACAATATCAGATTTCAATGAATTTGGCATCTACTGCTATGGCCAAAGGTTTTGCGTCAACCTATAGAATTAACTAATGTTTCTTCTTAAGGTCTAATGAAACCTGCTGAATAATGTTATGTTAACATATTGAATTACATACCACTTTCTACTTTTCCATATCACTAATGAAAACCTGACAAATTAAAATAATTGACACTTTGAAATTTAACATGAAATACTGTGCTACTGTTATGGCTTCCGGTAAACTTTTGCGATTTCATTTAATAGTTTCTTTGATTACATGATGTTAAATTAAATCTCAATTATGTTTACATGTTTTTTAGTTTAATCTTTTGGCCATAGCTGTACATCTGTGACACATGCGAGTACTTGTTTAGATTTTTAAACAGTTTAAAACTGTGAGTCAAGTATAACCCTCTACACCAAATCGCTTGCATTCTAATACAAACAGGGCTGCAGCTGTGTAAGGTCCAGGAAGCTGCAGGCTTTTACCTGCTGAAGGAAGACCGGGAGCTGGTGTCTGAACTGCTCCTGAAGCTGTGGATTGCCGGCAAACAGGGGGTTATTCACCATCACCTGGGAGAGAGAGAGGAATACATCATTCACAGAGTCGGGTCATTCATGGTTAGACTGTGCTGATATTAAATTATACATGTGATTTGCTTAAGGATCCTTCACGAATTTATGGTTTTCAAAATTTCACAACTTATGTGCAAGACAGTACAGTGTTTCCTTGATACTTACCAGATAGGATCAGAGTGGGCTGATTGAAGACACTCAAATGAAATCACGCACACACACATACATACAGCAGGTTATTCCAAACTGTCATAGAATTTGGCTCAACATCCTGACTCCTCTTTGAAATAGTACCGGATTCATTAAATGGATTGTGTATCATGTGCATTCCCAGAATACGGAGTTTCTGCTCAGATTATTTACCAGTACTGACTACTCTTTAAACAGAGGGCTACTTCTGAAAAAAACAACTCAAGTGTTAGACTAACAAAGCTACAGAATAGGGGAGAAATGACAGCTGCACAGCCCTAGGGGTCATTTTTCAGACCAACCCACTTCAGAAATGTAGCACATCAGAGGAGCTGGAGGTATAAGGGGGGATTTTGCTGGAATAGTAAAGTAAACAATGATACAAGCAGACAAAGTTTTCCTCCAACTTCTCTACTCTTCTGTAAGAATTAAATTAAGCCATCCGTGTATCTCAATCAAAACTGAGAAATGTGTGAATAATAAAATAGATTTAATTTACAGGGTTTTTTTCTGTGAAGCAATAAATGGGCTTTTAATACAAGTCGATTTAATTTTTAAAGTGGAGTAGAAAAGTCAGGGTAAAACACCGAAAATCATAAACCCTAACTATACATACCAGAGCATACAAAGAGGATAATAACAGATATGAAATTATGAAATATTATTAAAATGTATCCTTTTTGAAGTAACCTCAGCCACAACTAATAAAACAAATTAAATAAAAAAGGTATCATTAAAAGGACACAAGCCACAGGCTGCCGTCCCTGCACTGCCGAGGGGCTGGCTCCACCTGGTGGTCACAAACCTGCGCTGCGAAGTCGGGGTTCTGTGCCAGGGACTGCATCATGCTGCGCATGTAGGGAGCCGACAGCATGTTCTGCATGAGCTGAGGGCTGTCTGAGATCTGCTGCATCAGGCTCTGCATGCCAGGGCTGTTAAACATGCCTGAAGAAGAAGGGGCGGGAGTGTCAATGTAAGAATCGCATAGCAACACAAGCCGATACACAATTCATGTGAAAAAACAAAACCAGAGCAAATCAGAACCGTGAAAACGATCCCCTGGACCTACATCCAAACAAGCCCAGATTCTGACACATGACTAGATCTCTCATTGCTGTACTTTTAACAAAGGGGGTAAGAAGAGGGTAGTACCGTTGCCCAGGCTGGATGCATTGATGCCCAGGGGGTTGGAGATGCTGGGGGTGGTCCCGGTCTGGGGGGTGGGGGTGGTGCCTGCCTCTCCCTCTGTGCTCGATGTGGGGGCTGCAGTGCCGGGGGGACCCCAGGGGTTGGGGAGGGGTTCCCTGTTCTCTGTCCGCTGTGGCTGAACTCCTGACCCTTCTGCGTTCCCTCCCAGTGCAGAGAAGGGGTTGTTACCGAACTGGGGAAGCAAAAAGAGAAATTGCTGATGGATTTGCTGGTTAAAGTTTCCCCCATGAACACAGTATAGACTAAGCTCAACGTAATTGTAGCCAACAAAATAGAGCCATGAATTTTCTCCACTGTGTGCGTCCATTCATTACTTAAAAGTACAGTTTTGAAAGAGACGCACGTTTTAGCAAATGCGTATTTTCATTTTCAAACAGGACGCCTGGTCTGTGCTTTTAGTACTTCCTGGGTCACTTCACCTGGAGGTTGGAAGTACCCCCACCCATGTCAGGAACCAATCAGCTGCTTCTCCTATTAACCAACACGCTTTCAGCCAGTAACATGACCCAGGAGACACTGCTGGGTTGGCAACAAAGCAAGTAGACAGAGCTTTCTTTAGCCCAGTGCAGAACCATGTGTCTGTTTTAAAATTAAAATACAGGGTTGCTTGTTTAAAAACTGCACATTTGAGAAGTGCAAAATGAGTGTGATTGATGGAATTATTTTGTTAGCTACAATTACTTTAAAATATCGAACACCATGAATGGTACAACATTAAATGCGTACTTTTCTTGGCAGAATCCCATTGCAATGATTAAAATGAAGAATAACTTTCAGCTTCATAATGCTGCGGAGAGTCAATGAACGCACAGATTTGTTTTATAATAAGACCTTGGGCTACCATTCCAACTGGCCCCTGGGGTGCAGCAAGCAGCTGTTTGTTTCATTGTTTCAATTGGAATGAGAGCTCAATCAACACCTTCACCCACACCCGGGTGTCAGCAGCTCCCTGCTGTAGAGCTCAATCAGAGGAATGCACCGAGTGCTTCAGGCAGCTCTACTGTCTACTTGACTTTCTAACAGAAAATCAGTACCAGTGTGCGGACACTCAAGCGATTCCTTCAACATGCTTTATATATACAAGTACCTACACTTTGTTTCAAACACACTTTCCCTTTACAAAGGTAGGCTAAACATAACAAAAAGTTAAGAAGTTGGATCTTGAGAAAAAACTATTATTTATCTCTCTATCTCAGCGTCTTCGGCAACGAGATTACACACAAAATTATCCAATGCTTCTAAGCAGTGTTCAATAATTTCGTATTGAGGACTTGTGTCCAATGAACTTTCACGCCCCTTGATTCTAGAGACACTCTATTTGAGCTTATTTGCCTATTATCGTTGATTGCTACTCAGCAATATAATTGAGAAAAAGCACAATTTCGAGTTTGGCAACACTTAAACAGGTTTCGTTCTCTTTTGATCTGCCGGCTTGAAACATGTTAAAGATCATTATATGGAAGCCCAGAGTATCTGCACAGCCCTCTGAATGAGCCCAGGATCCAGCAGCAGCAGCCTCCCTGCAGTCCCACCTGTTCCCGGGCCGCGCTGAACATGGGCTCCTGTATGTCTGTGTACATCCTGCGCAGCGCGTTGTAGCCCCCGGGGATGCTCTCCAGGTTACTGAGCGCTCTGTCCTGGTTCCTCATCATCTCCTGCATCATCGCTGGGTTCCGCGCCAACTCCATCGTCTGCCAGGGCACAGGGCACAGTCTCACATTACACATGGCCAACACAAAACTCTACTGCACCCACAAAACCTGAAAGGGCTACAGGGCGCAGGACACAATGAGAGAAGAAAAAAAAAAGTTACAGTGCTGACCATGTAGCAGGGCTTGAAACTCACACTAGCACTAGGTTTCAAACCTTCATTTTATATTACTTTAATAATCAGGAGCCAGGAGTTTGAAGTTAAATAACCTCCTGCCCCTCTACAGCTGAACAAACTCCTGTTAGTAAAACTACAGTCTGGCAAGTGGGATTTATTCATGCTGTATAGAGAAGTGCAGGTTTACCAGGGGTCTGACTGTTCAAGCACCTGACACATTTCAATAACACTGCAAAACATGAAACGTTTGCTGGCAAGAAATATTAATTAATTTCACTTTTATTAAAAGTCTGCAAATATTTTCTGCTTCACAGAACCTACACAAAGGGGGTTCTGAACCCAATGATTGGATGCAGGGCTGGTGGCAGTTCAAGCCCTGCAGAGCAGGACACATTTCAGATACCCCTCCCTCTCTCCTCCAGACACACACCTGCCTCATGAGCTCAGGGTTGTTGAGCATGTGGCTGATTTCGGGGTTGCGCTCCATCAGTTGCTGCATCTGGGGGTTGGCGACGATCATCTGGCGCATGAGGTCTGGGTTGGACATCATGTTCTGCACCAGCGGGTTCTCCATGATCTGGGACAGCATCTCCGGACTAGACATGAGCTGACGCTGCATCTGCTGCTGCAGCTCCATGAAGTTAGCAGAGCCCATGCCCAGGCTGCCCAGACTAGCCAGGTCCCCGAAACCAGCTGGGGGTTAGAGAGAGGGGGTTAGCTAACATTAAAGCAGCATACCGGACGAATGATATGTACAGCTATGGCCAAAAGGTTTGCATATCTATATAAAATGAGCTATTATTGCTTCATAAAGTTGAATGAAACCTGCTGAATAATATTACGTTAACATATTGAATTACATACCGCTTTGTAGTTTTCCAAATACTTAACCAAAAACTGACAAATTGAAAAATGTGACAGTTCAAAATCTAACATGAATTTCATGAAATACTGTACTACTATTACGGCTTCCAGTAGAGTTTTGCGACATCATTTTGTAGTGTCTTTGATTACAAGATTATTATTATTATTATTTATTTCTTAGCCGATGCCCTTACAGGGCGACTTACAATTGTTACAAGATATCACGTTATTTTTACATACAGTTACCCATTTATACAGTTGGGTTTTTACTGGAGCAATCTAGGTAAAGTACCTTGCTCAAGGGTACAGCAGCAGTGTCCCCCACCTGGGATTGAACCCACGACCCTCCGGTCAAGAGTCCAGAGCCCCTAACCACTACTCCACACTGCTGCACCAAGATGTTAAATAAGATCAATTATGTTCATTTTTTTTTTTTTTTTTTAAATTAAAGTATGTCTCAATTCTAAAATTTTAGGGGATGCAAAACTTTTGGCCATAGCTGCATACCGGGTCTGTGAAAATATAAAATGTAGACGTAGTACCTGGGCGGAAATGAGACTCCTCCAGCATTGCAGTTTAACGCATTTCAGGTTTTAATATTAGCTACAGTGCATAGGTAACAAGCTCAGGTGTGGCTTGTTAAGCGCTGAGTAAAACCAGGAATGGATCAAACTGCTATGCAATAGGAGCTGTATTTCCATCACTGCATTACACAATTAAGTATAAAATAGATTTATATATAGATATAGGTTACTCAATGAATGTGTATGGAGTACTGCAGTTATTCCTCGAATGAGGATGGCCAAATAACCAACGACATCCTTATGAGTGAAATAACTCTGGGTGTAATGATTCACTGTGTATGCATTAATCGCAACACTTTTACACAATGTACCGTTTTGTATAGGAGTTATGCATCCTGACACAAGACCACAACACAGTTCGCTGTAATTCACTAAGTGGTTCCTGAATGAAGTCCTTTATTAAATCATGGTATGATCTCATGCACCACACAGGCAGTCTATCAGTACCCCACATGTACAGTGATACGCATCATAACGCAATCTGCACGTCGCCAGGGACAGGATCACTGAACAGGGAGATGGTGAAGGGGTTCGTTTAGCTCCGGCAGGGACAGGATCACTGACCAGGAAGATGGTGAAGGGGTTCGTTTAGCTCCGGCAGGGACAGGGTCACTGACCAGGGAGATGGTGAAGGGGTTCGTTTAGCTCCGGCAGGGACAGGGTCACTGACCAGGGAGATGGTGAAGGGGTTCGTTTAGCTCCGGCAGGGACAGGGTCACTGACCAGGGAGAAGGTGAAGGGGTTCGTTTAGCTCCGGCAGGGACAGGGTCACTGACTAGGGAGATGGTGAAGGGGTTCGTTTAGCTCCGGCAGGGACAGGGTCACTGACCAGGGAGAAGGTGAAGGGGTTCGTTTAGCTCCGGCATGCTCACTTACTTAGTATGGAGGGAGGCTGTGCGGGCCCGGTCCCAGCCTCAGGGCCCCCGGCGCTGGTGGAGCTGGCTGTGGTGCTGGAGGCTGGGTTAGGGCTGGCAGGGCTGGGGCTGCTGCTGCTGCTCACCTGGGGGGCAGAGGAGCTGGAGGAGGTGGAGGGCTGCGAGGAGGAGCCATCTGCAGTCCTGGAGGGGAAACACAACACACCCCTCAGCACTCTGTACTGGCAACCTCTTATCCTATTGTCACGAAACTTGGTTAACATCATTGAAGTTCAAATTATGTGGATATTCCAAGGTCTCTCTCCATTTTGTATTTCACACTTATATTTGTACATATTTAACAAATCGCTTCTCGAATTGTCATGAAACTTAATTCTTATTCTTTACTCTTCTGTACATATCATTAATATACATCACGGTCATCCACTTTATCATACAGACGGCTCTTATTTTTCTACAGATGTGGCAATGGGGGATGGATGTTACACATGCTTGCTTTAATATTATCCTTCTTTATCCCGCTGTGTACAGTACTGACTGCTCTTGTTTTTGGTCTCAAACACTAAATGAAATCAAACCCAGAAATCAGGTTTCAGCTCCTGTAACATGTACAGACTGTCCCCATATCCTATACTGCAGCATCACCTGACCCAAGTTAATTGGGGAGATACTGTGGGGACCAAATCAAAAAGAAAGCTAGGACCTAATTTTCCTTGTCCAATTAAATTACAGTTCAAATGAAAGGCCCATCTTAGACAAATAGGTGCAGTTGTGCTTATTCTTTTTTATAGGGAATAGTTTAAAACCATTGTGTAGCAGCTTCAGCCATATCCTGCTGGCTTTTATTGGAAGATAAGCTCAAAACACCCATTACATTATATTCTATTGCAGCTTTCAGAACACTAATAATATACTGCAAATGATAAATTATTTGTAATAAACGTACTTTCAGCATACAAAATAACAAAGAAACTAAAATGATGAATATTGCAATTAAAAGCAGCACAGATGGACACTTTCCTTTTTTATAGTAAATTTGACCTCTAGAAACTTGCAAACCAACTGCTTTTCTGGACCTTGTTTCTGAAGCTTCCTTCCAGGCTTCAGTGTGTTTTTTCGGTGCTCACTTGCATGTGCTAGCCTCCACCACCAGCATGCCAATCCCTTTGGGGAAGCCAGCTACTCACTTCTGCGCAGTCTTAATGACCAGGTGGACAGTCAAGCCATCCTTGATGCCGTGCTGATTCAGAGTGTCCCCGTCTTTCAGGATTTTCCCAGCGAAGATCAACACCAGCTGGTCCTGCTTGGCTTTGAACCTCCGCGAGATCTCCTCTTTAAACTGGAAGTACAAAACAAGCACCTTGTTAGCTCCGATCTAAAAACTGTCCTGGCTCCCGGACCACACAGGGGTCACTCGTGTGGATAGGTAGGAGAGCTGGATCACAAATATTCAAACAAATACTGCTTGAAACGTGTTTGTGACCATGTTCGTATTCATTCATGTAACAGAATTTAAAGATGCAAAGAAATGAATGAACAGCAAATAAATGCAATCTACTCTACGGAAGAACGTTCCTCTCCTTTCTTTAAAAGGTAATACGATGGGAAAGCAGATTTATTTTACTTCATAAAGATATTTTTACTGCAATATGGTACAAATGTTACTTTTGTCTTTCAGCTATTTAAAAGAATATTTTTACATTAAAAACTGAAGTCCCACATCATCCCAAAACACTTCTGTATCTTCAAGCATGAATAGAGAAAACTACTAAACCACTTGAGCTGGAATGACCCCACTACAGCCAGCCTAGACTGTGCACTTCATTGGGAAAAACAGGATTGCCAGCAAAAGGATGCCACCCATCATTATGGTGCGTTTAGATGGTGAGCAGGTATCTGAAGATGGGACGCTTCTATTTAAGGATACCCAGATATAAACGTGCAAGGGGACAGGAATTGAGTAACGCCACATTGAAAACTGTGTTTCTCATGTGTCTGGGATCACAGAACCCGATTAGCAACAGTCTTGGACTGCCTAATGTTACCTTAAGGTAGTCCAAGATTAGTGTTAATCTGGGTGTGAAACCAGCAGATTGAGTAACCAATAAACAATGTACGATAATAACAGCAAACTAACAACATACTAGTGCTGGGACAAATATCCAAACGCACTTTTTTTTTTACATGTATTCAAAAGGCAAAAATGCCTGTGTCCATCAGAAATGATTTTATCTGTGTAAGATTTTATATATATTGTCTGCTGCAGCCGCTGCTCTTTCCCTCGCTTGTTGCTGCTGTCACTATAGATATTTAGGAAGCGAGTCAATCAATATGATACAGGTCATACTCGCAAAAGATGCATCGCCTACTTCTTTTTTACTTGAAATAAACACACGATTTAACTACTGTACTGCTTTTTTTGTTTTGTAGTTAATTCACGAGGGTAAAGCAAGTCATTTCTTATTTCTGGGCTATTTTTCAACTTTAATACAGTGTCACATATTGTGGCGAACCGCAGTTCCCTTAGGCAGGGGTTTCTCACAGGAGGAGGTGGGATGCGAAACCGGGACCTCCCACTCTGAAGCAATACCTCTGTACCAAAGAGCCGGCTCCCTTGCAGGAGCTGGTATCAGGCTTATGTCTTCATATTTGATTGCGTCACCTCCAGCCCTGACCCCTACCCCCGTGCACGCTACAATATAATGGCTTTGATAATGTACAAATATCCGAACATGAAAATTTCATGTTGGTCCCAGCACTACAACATACGTAATGAATAATGACAGCACAGTTTAGTTCACATTTTAAACAGTAGTAGCAAGCTAATCTGACACATGTACAATATTAAAAGTTCACAAGATCTTTGCACTGATGGCTTTATCTTAATATAAGTATATTTGGTTAAACAGTCTCTGACTTGCCAGTGATCTGATATTCATGTCTCACAATAGTGTAGATGCTGGGATTTCTTCAACGCTCCCTCCATATCCAATACCTTGATGAGAATGTGCAGACATTTAAAAAGTGAACACCTGTCCTGCCCTGCCCTAATTTTTGAGTATCAGCTTCCACCACCTAGTATTATTAAAACAAAACTACAAAGATTGAATCTCAATCATACAGTTGTGGGATACATTTTTTGAAAAGCATCACGATAAATGGTAATCAAATGGTAATTTTACAGTGCAGCTGGCACATTTAACTCTGGACCAAGCTTGGAAAGTATGAACCCCATTCACAAAACTAAGGACAATATTAAACACATTTATTTTTGTTTAGTTACTCTTTTTCTAAAGCATTATTTAAAAAAAAAACTTTCCTTAAAGGTTTTAGGAAATGGCCCTTATAAACACATAGCTTCTAAGATATTTAGCAATCCAAGGAAGTGGACTATGGGGCCATATTGCCCTGATAAATACATTACTCATCAAGAACAAGGAAACCCTTGCATCCTCAACCTCAATCTGCAGCATCACACATCAATGAATCATGTACTTATTCATGTGTCACTATTCTACTTGGAACTAATAGTGACTGAGCTGGCAATCTGATTAGCAATCCTTTCTTAACACAATAGATCATCAAAACTAAAGGAGGATTGTTATCCCAGTCATGTTTCTGTTGTTCTGTCCCTTAAGAATAAAGACATTGGGGCTCAGACTTGTTAGTAAGCACTTTAAGTACCAGCTGTAAGTTTGTTCATGGGTAAATCTTAGCACAGTATTCTTAAACCAGTAACACTCATCTTTGTGATTAGGGCACCTAGGCTATCTCTATTGCTGGTTTACTATAAAGGAATTTTTTTTCTATGATGGTATGAAACTGTTTTCTGTTTCAGGTTATTGATAATTGTACTGGGGAAAACGACGACAGCCTTGTTATTTTGAATTGCCTTTACAATTAAAAAGTTACCTTGGCAGGAGAAGGGCTTAAAACATAAACTGAAAATGTTGTTCGCATATTGTCATTCAAAACGCTAGTGACATCTGTATCCCTCCCCCCCCCAAAAAAACCCTTTTGTTTAGAAAATAAAACACAGTCTATACCTTTCAGTGGGATTACCACTCCACAGCAAAACCTCATTGTTCTACACATCTCCGCCTCTGAATTCTCACACGATGGGATTATATGTTCACTCTGAACAGGCAGGGGTTAATATTTTTGACAAGCAATATTTTGCTCTGTTGTATAACGACCAAAGTTCAATTTTGTGAAAACGGGCTTGAATCACGGATTTATTTATATATTGATGTACAGAATTGTAATTAGCATTTGCCACATTGGTTACGTCTCCAATATACTATTGAAAATGTATTCCTTTGCTAGGAAGTGGAGACCATTTACTCACCAGCATTCTTTCACCTAGCCTAGTCAAAGAACAAACATTACGAGGTGTTGTATCTATAATTCCAGAATTATCCAATACCCACACACCACACTGAATCAAAACGCCGAGGGAGCCTTCTCGTTATAATTAAACCTATATACTCAGACTTCACACTCGTTTAGTCATTACCACGGCAACCATTTTCAACACTTTAGTGAAAAAAAAAGGACATCGTCCACGAATATGGAAAGGTTGCCAACCGCGAAATTTCTCAAGATTACTGCGCAGCTAATTCCTAAAACACTAAAACGTTTAGTTTTACTTAAAGATTGAACACAATTTGAAATAATATATTCGTGTAAT
Organism: Acipenser oxyrinchus oxyrinchus; assembly: GCA_030684275.1. Lineage (NCBI taxonomy): Eukaryota > Metazoa > Chordata > Actinopteri > Acipenseriformes > Acipenseridae > Acipenser > Acipenser oxyrinchus. The sequence goes on along the minus strand of CM060280.1, from coordinate 7,557,086 downwards.
GTATGAACACCTCCATTAAAAATACCGGTATATTTTTTACGTACACGTTTTCGTCATAAACACTATTTTTATGCCCATTCGGACGTATTTGCTATGTATGCGTTACTATTTGGGGAATTATTCAGTCAATTACATTTTAAAATGGAAATAAAACGTTAAAATAAGCGCCCCCGCCACCCAGTTCATCCAGTGCCTCCGGACTGAGACAGACACACGCACACTGCATACGTCCCTGACTGATTCAAATGCATTTTTACTCACCTGTGTAACTGAGGCGTCCTCCTGGATCGCAATCTCTTCCTTATCTTTAGGGGTTTTGACCGTGACCCTGATAATATTCTCCTCTGAGGCGGTATTTTTATTATTGTTGTTATTAACGGGGTCTGTTCTACCGCTGTCCGCCATCTTTACTCCTCCTATAATCACTGAGTCACTGACAAGGAATGCGGCGCCGGCAAGAGGTAATGAAGTCGCCGCCGAGCTGAGGGGACTAGAGGCTCGCATCGCGACTGGCGGAGCCCGGTGGCTGGGAGGTGTTACTGCAAGTTATCAGAACATAACATGAGAAATTCAAAAACGAGGACAGGCCATTCCGCCCACCTACTATGCTCGCTCGCTTTGGTGCCAGCGTGATCCGTTAGCACTCAGGAGAACAAAACCCAAAGAGGAAATGAAACCTCTGGGAGTCTGTAGCTAGACAGACTGCCCTTCCTCCAGGTCGCTAGCTAAAGGTCTTATTATGGTCACAGTGAGGGGTATACAATATTGTTCATGACAGCATCCAGTCTATTCTTGAAGGATCTGATAGTCTCCGCTTCAACACCTCTGTCCGGCAGCCTGTTCCAATGGTTCACCAGCCTTTCCGTGAAAAAGCTCCTCCCCTCCGTTCTGAATGTGCCCATCTTCAGCTTCCGCCCAGGGCCCCTGGTTCTGTTCTCTGTGAAAAATAATTCTCAGCAGTTACTTTGTTAAACCCCTTGAGAATTTGAAATACCTCTATTAGGTTGCCTCTGGCTCTCCTCCTTTCTAGGGCAGCAGTGTGGAGTAGTGGTTAGGGCTCGGGACTCTTGACCGGAGGGTCGTGGGTTCAGTCCCAGGTGGGGGACACTGCTGCTGTACCCTTGAGCAAGATACTTGACCTAGATTGCTCCAGTAAAAAACCCAACTGTATGAATGGGTAATTTTATGTAAAAATAATGTAATTGTATGTAAAAATAATGTGATATCTTCTAACAATTGTAAGTTGTCCTGGATAAGGGTGTCTGCTAAGAAATTAATAATAATAGGCTCTGCAGATTCAGCTCTATCTTCATATGACATAGCGTTTAATCCTGGAATTAATCGTGTTGTTCTCCTCTGTACTTTCTCAATGTCTTTCTTATGATATTACTTTATTACTTCCTTCTAATTTTAAAAAAAAGAAAAATATCAAACAGAAAAACAACCATGACACGCTTCACAATCAGTGGTGTAGTCCTGAATCCAAAAGTAACGGGACACAAACAATATATATAGATTTCTAAAACAAAAGTGATACAAATTCCTGTTGTATTTGTTCATTGAGCTTGAGGTAACATTTAATAGGTAATGGATGCGTCTCGCATGCGACTTTTATAGGCTACTCCCCTTGTCAGTGCTGCCAGATTGGGAGTTCCCTTTCAATTCGAAGACGACCACCAATGACATTACGTATGGGATATGCCTGCCCATTGGGTAGGTATCGCTGAGCTCTCTATATCAGAGCTGCCGATAGGCCCCTTCCTGGGATGATGCACTCAGTCCCGCCCACCGAGGGGATAAAACTGTCATCCAAAGGAAGCCATTTCTCTTTTTCTTTTTCAAGACGGTACGTTAAGACCTCTGTGTTGAGGTGAGCGTGTTGATAGAAAAGAGCTTCTCGAGTCGAATCGAGTTGATTGTATTTCCCTGCATTCGTGCGGAAAGCTGGCTCGTCGCTTTCCCGGAATCAACGACTTTGAAAAGACCGAGCCTTTTGCCTTTCTGTCTTTCAGCTGCCTCCCCGCTTGCGTGGTAGGCCGCTCTTTGTTATCTGTCTGTCATGTGTAAGCGACAGCCTGTGCTGTCACCCTCGCGAGTGGTTGTCTATTCTTTCTGAGAGTATGCAGTTCCTCCACGGGGCTAGGCCTTGCCATATCCCCGCTGTTGAGTGACTCTTCCAACCGTGCTCCCCTCCAAGGGGCTAGGCCTTGCCGCTTCCCCGCTGTCGAGTAGACCCTGTCGACTGCGTAGGCCCGTCTACCTCGGTGAGTCGGGCCTTGTAAACAAACAGTGTGCTCTCCCCTATACAATCTTTCTACCGTGTTTTAGCTGTCTGTTTCAACTCGTCCATCACGGCTTTAGCCTTGTGTCCCCCTGGTACACGCTATGCGCTGACCAGGTGTGTGTGACTGCGCAGTTAGGGTAGGCACATTTGCGTAGCGCCCCCCCACCCCCACCCCCACCCCGATGCTTTGGTACCGCAGTGCACGCATAGCCCTTGATACTTAGGCATCTCGGTGCACAAGTGCTCAGCACGCATAGTGCACACGGTGCTTAGTACTACACTAGTGCACGGGCATACGGTGCTGCATGGTACGCGGTGCACAAGGTGCCCACAGTACTCAGTGCGCGGTGTGTGGTGTTAGGTACCCTCTGCTGCAGCGCTAGTGGGTAAGCACACAGCGTTTTCACTTAGCCAGTGCTTGAGCGCAGTGCAAGTGGTGTTTAGTGCACGAGCCATGCAAAACACCAAGCCCATGTCAGGCAAGTCGGGGTTCCACCCCTGCACAGCCTGCAAAGAGGACAAGCATACCCTCTGTGCTTGGGCGTTCAACATGCCACCTTGGACCTCGAGAGGGATGTGGCCTGTAGCATCTGTGAGGCTTTCCAGCCCCGGGTGAAAGAAGCTCGTTTGGAGAGGGACACGAGGGTGAGCTCCACGTCCTCTATGGCCGGACCATCGGTGGCTTTTCGAGCCCCAGAGCCCCTCCTGCATGACCTGTCCCAGGACAGCAAGAGAACATTCAAAGAGGAGGTTAAATGTCTAAGAGATACAAATGGCAAAATCATAGACGAAGAAAAAAAATAGCAAATATATTAAATGATTACTTTTCACAGGTTTTTACAAAGGAGGATACGGACAACATGCCCCACATGTCGACTTGTTCCTATCCAGTTTTAAATAACTTTAGCAAAACAGAGGCAGAAGTGTTAAAGGGACTAGGAGCTCTTAAAATGAACAAATTCCCTGGGCCAGATGAGATCCTTTATTATTATTATTTATTTCTTAGCGGACGCCCTTATCCAGGGCGACTTACAGCCGTAAACAAAACTGCATTTCAAGAATCTATCCTCCCAATAGTACTCAAAGAAATGAAAGAAGTTATTTACAAACCGCTAACCAACAGTCATGCAACAGTCTCTTGACACAGGGGTTGTACCGACAGACTGGAAAATTGCAAACGTAATTCCGATCCACAAAAAGGGAGACAAAACTGAACCAGGTAACTACAGACCAATAAGCCTGACTTCTATTATATGTAAACTTATGGAAACTATAATAATATCCAAAATGGAAAATTACCTATATGGTAACAGTATCCTGGGAGACAGTCAGCATGGTTTTAGGAAAGGGAGATCGTGTCTAACTAACCTGCTTGATTTTATTGAGGATGCAACATCAACAACGGATAATTGCAAAGCATACAACATGGTTTATTTAGATTTCCAGAAAGCTTTTGACAAAATCTTGCATAAAAGATTAATTCTCAAACTGAACGCAGTAGGGATTCAAGGAAATGCATGCACATGGATTAGGGAGTGGTTAACATGTAGAAAACAGAAAGTACTGATTAGATGAGAAACCTCAAAATGGAGCGAGGTAACCAGTGGTGTACCACAGGGATCAGTATTAGGTACTCTGCTATTCCTAATCTACATTCATGATTTAGATTCTGGTATAGTACGCAAACTTGTTAAATTTGCAGAAGACACAAAAATAGGAGGAGTGGCAAACACTGTTGCAGCAGCAAAGGTCATTCAAAATGATCTAGACAGCATTCAGAACTGGGCATACACCTGGCAAATGAAATTTAATAGAGAAAAGTGTAAGGTACTGCACACAGGCAATAAAAATGTGCATTATAAATATCATATGGGAGATACTGAAATTGAAGAAGGAATCTATGAAAAAGACCTAGGAGTTTATGTTGACTCGGAAATGTCTTCATTTAGACAATGTGGGGAAGCTATAAAAAAAGGCCAACAAAATGCTCAGATATATTGTGAAAAGTGTTGAATTTAAATCAAGGGAAGTAATGTTAAAACTTTACAATGCATTAGTAAGACCTCACCTAGAATATTGTGTTCAGTTCTGGTCACCTCGTTACAAAAAGGATATTGCTGCTCTAGAAAGTGTGCAAAGAAGAGCAACCAGAATTATCCCGGGTTTAAAAGGCATGTCATATGCAGACAGGCTAAAAGAATTAAATCTGTTCGGTCTTGAACAAAGAAGACTACGCGGTGATCTAAAAGGTATTGACAATGTCGACTCAGGGGACTTTTTCGACCTGAAAAAAGAAACAAGGACCAGGGGTCACAAATGGAGATAAGATAAAGGGGCACTTTTTTACACAGAGAATTGTGAGGGTCTGGAACCAACTCCCCAGTAATGTTGTTGAAGCTGACACCCTGGGATCCTTCAAGAAGCTGCTTGATGAGATTCTGGGATCAATAAGCTACTAACAACCAAACGAGCAAGATGGGCTGAATGGCCTCCTCTCGTTTGTAAACTTTCTTATGTTCTTATTATGTTCTTAATAATAATAATAATAATAATAATAATAATAATAATAATAATAATAATAATAATAATAATAGCATGGGTGTAAAAAAAATCCTTCATTTATTTCAATATAACAATGTATTATCTGATGCAATATTAATATTCATATTCTTTACATGCAATATCTGAATGTTTCTGTATGTTTGTTGAATGCGGTTGGTAAAACAGCTGTACCTCTTGATTGGTAGACGCCATTCCTGTTTTGATTTCATATATGTATAGCTGAGAAGTAGAGGAAGATTTCATTTGCTCTAAGTATTTGTCTAACTTGTTGGGAAAGTGGTCAAAACGGCAGTTATTTCTAAAAGTTCACAGAAAACGTAGTTGGTGCGGTTACTAAAACAGCTGTACCTCTTGATTGGTAAAAGTGATTTCTGTTTTGATTTCAGATTTGAATAGCAGAGACGTAGAGGAAGATGTCCATAACTTTTTGTCTTACTTGTTGGGAAAGTGGTCAAAGTAGCTGATTTGTGTCAAAAGTTACATCGTTTACAGTAAATAGAATGTTGGAAGTCTGGGAGTTTTTAAACAATGGGGAGCTTTAGAATGTTGAAAAAAGTCCCATTAAAGTGAATGAAGATGGACAAAAAAAGGACAAAAAGCTTAATAGTTTAAAAAGTATAAAAGATATCAAAAAGTTGTATACAAGCACACTATTCCAGACCGGTCTACACGTTTTAAAGTTTGAACGGCGTTTCTAGCTTAAACGGTGTAAGAGGAGTAGCGTGCCAAAGAAGAAGAAGAAGAAGAAGAAGAAGAAGAAGAAGAAGAAGAAGAAGAAGAAGAAGAAGAAGAAGATGATGATTTAAAGTGGGGACTCTTGCTTCGCAAGCCCCACTAAATATATAAAAAAGAATATCACTATGCAATACATACCATCGTAAATCGAAGCTACCTTTATTGCATTTGCCAGTATTGCATGTACAGCTGTAATTGACCTAGAATACAGTGAATTGGCAGTACAGCTGTGCCCAAAAGTTTTGCATCTCCCTATATAATTAAATCATTTTGCTTCATAGCCTCGAATGAAGACTGCTGAATAATGCTACGTTAACATACCGCTTGTAGTTTTTCATACTTTACAAAAAAAACCTGACAATTTAAAAATGTAACATTTCAAAATCAAACGTAAAATACTCAAAATCTATACTCAGAAGTGTCGGTATTTCAGTGGTGTGGTAAACATTTTACCGAACACATTTTTTTAGCACTTTGTCAGAAAATCGAAGCATTACACAAACAGAATCCCCTAAAATAAGGAAATTCGGTGAGCAACATTCATCCTTGAATCCGTCGGTACAATCAGTCAATTTAGGATTCCATCAGTGAAAAGAAAATGACAGCGAGTAACAGGCAGATGATGTTTCTCCCAGGGAAAAGCAGACGAATACCTATCGACTATCATCATGAACTACGAGGACCACAACAGTTTCAAAAGATAACTTATACCGGTGCAGTGCCCAGTTCAGCATCCCCTCAGAAATCTGTATCCCCTGGCGCAATGCGCATGCGTAAAATGAGATCCGCACACGGGCACGGCTGATTCTTCTTCTGCTTGTGTCTGAGGTAAAAATACGAGTGATGTGAACGCGCAGCAGCTGTCAGCTGCATTATACAATCGTGATTTACTAACGTTTTCGACAGGACGGCGCGATTTCTTTGTGATGTGTCTAGTCAGATATGTTCTGTTTTAATTAAAAACGTCTTTGACGTGTTCTTTAATACGTAACTTATCACAATGATCTTACTTGAGCAACCTGTTGAGTTTTGTCTTGGTAACACAAGCCTACATGACATGATATGATATAATAATTGCAGAATAAAACTATGCCACCTGATTAAAAATAAGTCAAATAAAAAAAACAACAACAAAGATGTCTAGAAAACTATATATATATATATATATATATATATATATATATATATATATATATATATATATATATATATATATATATATATATATATATATATATATATATATATTAGCTCAAAGAGCCAGCTGCCCAGCGTTTCGATATGTTACACATATTTTTCTCAAGGGAGCCTGTGTTTGAATTAAAACATTGGACGTATTTATAGGTTTTTGACAGCATGACAGCAATAACTACTTGTTATTGTTTACATTCAAAACCATGATTTATTCTTACATGATGTAATGGTGTTCTATATACTGTGACATCATTTTTACTTCTATCTTTGAATCTGTATTAATTCTAATTAACATTACTTTATATAAACTTATATTTTTATTATATCATGCAATGCTGGCTCTGAGGATCAGTCTTGATTTGGCCTCCCCAGCGCATCAGCATGCACAACTTTTGAATGAATTTATTTATTTAAATGTTATATATTTATTGAAGTTAATTAGTTCATTCTTTTCTGTTGAGTCCCGCTGGCATAATCGTGTTCAGTCTATTTATCCATTTACTTTCTTTTATTCTTCTATATGTCGCATTGTCTAATTTTAGCTGTTCTAATACTACAAACTTTACATCATTTATGTCATGTCCTTGACTGGTGAAGTGCTGTACTATTGGTTCATTCATTTTTTTATTTCTAATTAATGAAAGGTGGTTCTGAATTCGTTTATATAAAGTAGTTCCAGTCTCTCCAACATATTTGATTTCATCACATTTTTCACAGGCTATTCCATAAACAACATTGCTATTTTTACAGTAGGTATTAGTGTTTAGTGGATATGTGGTGTTTTTATGTTTAATTATATTTTTTACTTTTGTCCATGCATTTACACACTTTACATCTACTGGTGCACATGTTCGTAGAACCTATTTTGTCAATTATTCTTTTATGTTTACTGTGAACTAAAATATCACCTAAATTAGCTTCTCTTTTGAATGCTACAACTGGGGCCTTAAGAAATACTTTAAAAAAAAAAATTCTGAATAATATATACGGCGACGTCAACAGTGAAGGAACAGTGTAACCAGAACCACTTGCTTGTGATGAAACTTGTCAAAGACATTCTTTAAATTATTGTATAATTTAATTATTGTGTATAATCTGAAGGCTGTCTGTCACACGTAGGCTACATATAAAGAGCCGCTAATCCAATTTTTATTAAACAAAAATATGATATTTTTAAAGTTATGAATCAGAATATGAATGGGGCGCTGTGTGTCTGACGTCCGTCTGTCATTTAGAACGCCGGGCAGTTAATTTAGTTTCATATTTTGAAATACCTGACCCGTTTCCATGGAGTTTGCTGGTTAGTATTTATGCAGTGTAGGTATCATCTGTGGTTGTAGTGACATTTAGAAATGCACAGCTATTTCAAAAAAAAAACTTCACACTTAAAATTAAACTTCCGGAGGTGACAGAAATATTTCCATACAACTTCACAAATGCGTGGGCATGTATTGTCCAAACTGTAAATGCACTAACTTAACCACGCAATCATAAAATCATTCATGAGTAAACCTTATGGTAATTGTTATTAGGCCTATTGTTAGTATGCCTAGTATTAATATTCGTATAGCCTACACAAGGTAACACAAATTCGTTGGCAAATTTGTTCTGTTAAAGATGAAAATAATAACATAAATATACCGATATGTACTGTAGCCTCTATAAAAGATTATAAAAATATACAGGTAAAACGTCAAACTGCATTTTGGCTTAATTTGTTGTGTTGTTTCTGAAGTCAATTTAAATTATAATTGGAAAGGTTTGTTTTTATTAACATTTGACGTTTGTTTGTCGGGTTTTTGTGTCGCCACCGCTTTGTTTTTTAGCGGGAAGAACAGCGAGATACGTTTTCCTGTGCTCGCTCGCCTGAGGCTCGGGTATGCACCGGGGCGGGTCTCTCTGCACTGTCCTTCACCGCGCACAGACCACACGGGAGATGAGACTGATAACAAGAGCTGAGCTTCGGGTCGCTGAAACGAACATTCACATTCCTCAGCATCCGGCACCATGGGGCCAGACTTCATTATTGTAGCTTTAATTCTGAAAGGTATGATAAGCTTCTGTTATTATAACGTCCGAATATTATATATTTTTTGGTTATAATGTACTTTACGCGTCTCTAACTACGGTGTATTGACATAGGGTTAGTAAATACACCATGTGCACCTTTGTAATCTATTCTTTTTTTAAAAAAAGAAGAAAAATAAGGAACGTTTAAGACTTTTTTCATTTTAAAAGCATGACGTATTTTGTTGTATGGCTTTGGACTATTTTAATATGTATTCTGAATATTAGAATATTTTGCTATTATTAGTCATTATTTAATTAAAACACGAAATGTTAAGACAGAGAAAAACAAAACATTTAGACCTTTGGCTTTAGACTACTTTTTATTTACGTTTTTTTTAAATAGTTTCAAATAAAGTAATTATGTTTTTAATAGCGAAGACTGTTTTTAATTTTCATATTAGAAAATAATAAAATACATAATAGATGTATCTTTATAATAAACAACAAACAAACCAATCTATGTTCTTTATCTGCTATTATTATTATTATTATTATTATTATTATTATTATTATTATTATTATTATTATTATTATTATTATTAGAGAATTTTACAAGTTTTTAAAAATTTTTTAGGATGAATTCTAATTAAATAGTATCCTGATCAATTCAGAATAATAACAATGCTGATGTTTTTGTCATATGCAGGACAAACGTTTTTATATAAACACATGTATTATTATTATTATTATTATTATTATTATTATTATTATTATTATTATTATTATTATTATTATTATTATTATATTTGTCTTGCAGCTGCCGAGGCGGTGGTAGTCCAATACCCGCGCTTGGTAAGAGCCGAGGTCGGGGGCTCAGTTAACTTGTCCTGCGATCTCGGGGATTTGACGCGGTTCTGCTACACGGTAATGTGGCTCAGATTCCAGTCGGAGACATCTGTACTGACTGCACACACGAACCAGAGTCCGGCAAGCCACGGCAGCGCTGGAGCAGAGAAGATATGCAATTTCACCAGGAGCAACCTGCAAGCGAGCGATTCAGGAACGTACTATTGTGCTGCTGTGCAGGGGCCAGCTGCCTATTTTGGTAACGGATCCACCCTGGTTGTAAAAAGTGGGTAAATATTGTTTGGTTCATTGATGCAGATAGAAAAGAACAAATGACCACGAGGCATTATTTTTAGTATTCCATTAGTTTGAGTGCGCGAGCTGCAGGGCGCAAGTGTATTTCATGTTTGGCTGCAGTTCAGACCCGTGTTTGTTGCTGCGGGTTGAGTTTATAACTTGTGAACTAAAACGTACACGGAGTAGTGATGATACGCGGGGGAAAATTGAGAGTTTTTTATTACATTTTTTTAATGTAACAAATCGGTATTCCCAAAAAAACAAAACATAAAAATAAAAATAAGGCTTTGGATAGATCATATTTATTCGCGAGCGCGCATTTAATGTGATTCGTCACGTTACAGAAACAGCATTCTAGAAACGGCCGTTTCATTTCTTGGTAACTTAGTTGAATGTGACATGTTGTAATACATTTTTCTCAAAATTTCTCAAAGCTGTGTTGACGTTGTTGCGTTTACACACAATGCGTAAAATTGACGGAAACAATGCGTAAAATTGACGCTTCCTTGTGCTTAAACCCGCTCTGTCTGGCATTGTACTGTGTGTATAAAGTGGTCGGGTGTCGGCGGATCAGATACGCAAAGCGGTTCATCAGAGTGCGATGAGAGTGCGGCCCCGTGCCTTTAGAAATGCACATCTCAGACACGCAAGGATATTGCCATTTAGTATTTTTGTATTGTAATGTTTATTTTGTGCATCTAAAGCATATTCACAAACTTATCAAATGCGTCAATAATGTGTAGCATATCTGTTTCTTCTTAAAGATTGGGGTTTACAATGCAGGTTGATTTGATCAGCCTCCGGGTGTTTTCGTGGGATAACGTGCCCCGCGGTTGGTTCGGGGAGATGAAGTGCTCTGATGCTCTAACACTGCAGAGGTGCAGGCTGAAAAGCTCTGCTCAATAACAATTCATAAGAAATAGCCACGTGAACATTTCCCTCCCATTTTTGATTGCTGTCTGTAACCGAATCTGCGTCTTACTTACTAATAAGCCTCTAAAACAATAGTTTTTAATGAGTGTTTTTGCTTCTTGTAAGAGACACCATTGTGCAGTTTGAGCAGCTTCGCGATCCTTCGCCCAAATGCGCGTGAGAGACACACCTGCACAGGACCCATAACTCAGAGTGGATGGGACGCTTTTCACAGAGTATACAATTACAAACACCACCCTTAACATTAGTGCTATGTTGAACCATTAAACCAAAAATATATCATTAAAAAAAAAAACTAAAACACTTGCAGTGGGAAAAGTAAATATATATTTAGAAAAATAGATTAACTCTTTCTTTTTAAAAAAAAAAAAAAATGTAGTCGTTGCCAATTATTTTTTATTATTTTCTCCCAATCTGGAAAGGCCAATTATTTTGTTATGCTCAGCTCACCCCTACCACCCCTGCGCTGACTCGGGAGGGCGAAGACGAACACACACTGTCCTCCGAAGCGTGTGCCGTCAGCCGACCGCTTTTTTTCACACTGCGGACTCACCAGTACTATGTGTCCACTGCGTATTTTAGAACATAAGAACATAAGAAAGTTTGCAAAGGAGAGGAGGCCATTCGGCCCATCTTGCTCGTTTGGTTGTTAGTAGCTTATTGATCCCAGAATCTCATCAAGCAGCTTCTTGAAGGATCACAGGGTGTCAGCTTCAACAACATTTCTGGGGAGTTGGTTCGACCTTCACAATTCTCTGTGAAAAAAAGTGCCTCCTATTTTCTGTTCTGAATGCCCTTTATCTAATCTCTATTTGTGACCCCTGGTCCTTGTTTCTTTTTTCAGGTCGAAGTCGTCCCCTGGGGTCGACATTGTCAATAACTTAGAATTTGGAATGCTTGAATCAGATCGCCGCGTAATCTTCTTTATTTATGACTGAATAGATTCAATTCTTTGAGCCTGTCTGCATACGAAATGCATTTTAAACCCGGGATAATTCTGGTCGCTCGTCTTTGCCAACAGATCCACGCTGGAAGTACGAAGTGAGTAAAACGAATTTGTGGCATAGACCTACCCGGTTTAAAACGACAGAACACGGAAATGTAAAGAAAGTTAACTGTAAAAATAAAAAAAAAATCTTCCACTGCTTTCGTAATTTTTCCTGAATATTTCTGAGAAAAAAATAGCACTTACTTTGTTAGCGGCAATGGTCCATAGATTAAAAATAAGAAACCATGTTGATTTGGACACCATTTCTTGCACCTGGGGCTCGTTTCTATACACATACGAATGCGTAACCGCCCGTTAGTAAAACCTTTCCTATTTTATCGGCATCATATTTTTCATCGTATAAATACGAAGGTGAATCTCGCCTAGTTTTCTCACTAAAGCATTGTGTGTTATGCTTTGTGATTATATTTTACAGGATCGGCGATCGATTTCAGTCGGCGCACACACACACACACACACACGCACACGCACGCACGCACGCACGCACACACACACATGTTTGTAATCCTATATTTGTGGGGACTTCTCATTGACTCTCACTATATATTTTTATAGGTATTATGTGCGGACAAAATTTGAGAAAATGTCCCAACAAAGATAGTAACTCCTGAAAAAACGACGTTGTGTGACGTCCCCACTTTGTAAAACGACATTTAGTTTCCTATAAAGAACGAGCGAGGCATTACCCCTACCTTTCGTATTTCAATTGGAAAAAAAGTTCGATTGCAATGGACTCTAGAAACGCGTGGTAAGTGTTGCTAATCGGAGGTGATAACTTGTCATAAGACCTTTCGTATTTGCACTAACGCCTTCGCGATATAGAAACGAGCCACTGAACTGCGTTTGTTCGACATGCTCGTTTTTAAATGTAATGTCCGCACCGTTCCGTCTCAATACCTTCAGCGCTCCTGCGTGCTCTTGGAGTTTGTATTGTTTCAATCGCGCCAATAATAGACACTTCATAATTTCTTCTGAAATGAGATCTTGAGTCGAGACTCCAGCCAGGATGAAATGCAAACGAGCTATCCAGCCAGGCAACATGTAAACCAAATATTTAAGAATAAAACCTATTTCATACACACTTTCGACACATCTTATATCATTTTCCCTCCTAACGCTGTGTTTTGTGTTTAAAAAATATGCATTTAAAACTGGCTTATTTATTGTGTCGTCTTTCTCGTGCACACTTGACAAGAAGTAAAACGGCACAAACATGTTTTTTTAAAGGTGGGGTAACATTCTCGTAAATTCATTTAAATTTATTTCGTCGTGTAAAGCGATAGTGTCCCATTTACCTTTTTTCAGGGTCTTCTCGCGCCCATTTTGTGTAACAGCCGGTCAGTTGACGCTGCGTGCCATACTAACTGCGCACGAGAGGGCACACAACAGGGAAAAGATACATCAATTTAGAATACTTATAGCAAACCCACGTCCTTACACAGTCAACATAGAAAAAAATACATATTCTACAGTATAAGCGCTATGCGTTTTACAAATGATCTGTCCAGGGTCCTGAAATTCGATGGCCTAAACAACTCATTCTGGTAAAAAAGGGGTTTAACAACTTTTGTGCAACAGTATGGCCTCTATTCCAAAATGTAATATAAGACACGTAAAGTGTGAAACGCCTGTAGCCTATGGTAATATATCATTCAGACTGAGCCTAAGCCTTAGTTCAAAAGAAAGATAATTGCAAACTTTAGCACGACGGTAAGTGCGTATGTGCATATTGTCCAAATAGGGTTTTCAGTATGATTATATAAGGATAAGGAATTGCAAGAAAAAAACACACATTTTATTGGAAATGTAAGCTATACACACACAAGTCCTATTATCTCTTTTACAGAACACTTTCTCGGACCCCCATCCATTGCAATCCTCTCCCCCTCTGCTGGTGAAGTCCAGTCCAATGGTTCCGCTACTTTAGTGTGTCTGGTGTTCGGGGTATCCGAGCAGGCTCGTGTCTACTGGGACATAGCGGGGAGTGTTCGACACGGACTGACCGACTCCGGATCCGGAGATTCCAGTGAATCCACTCCGGACTTTATCAGGAATCAGATCAGCATTCCGGGCGAGGTCTGGAGCAGCGGAGCCGCGTGCACGTGTGTAGTGGAAACAGAGAGCGGGCGCAATATGAGCAAAAGCGTGACAAAGATTGGTAAGTGAAATTTAATATGGCAGTATCTTTTACTACTGTGTTTTTGCTTTTATTCCATATTGAAACTTTACTGAAAATCGTCTAGGCGCTATTCAAATTCTGTATTATTATTATTATTATTATTATTATTATTATTATTATTATTATTATTATTATTATTATTATTATTATTATTATTATTTTTCATTTCTGTAACGGTACTAAATTCTGTAAAACTTAGTAAAATAGTAGAGAGAATCATCTTAATTCCTAATTTATGTTGCCTGGTAATATTTTAGCAATCGTGTTTTTTTGTTTTTTTTTAAAACTTGCCATATGATTCTAATCCGTTTATTTAGCTGTTTTTCTGTTTGGTCTTTTTTAATGATTTCTTCATTGCTGTCTTTGGTTGCACTGGGAACTAAGGTTTTTGACAACATTTAATCTGAAACATAATTTAAACAGTGAAGATGTAATACAATACAATACAAATAGGAATATAACAAACAGGAATATATGGAGTTAGTAGTTCTTGGAGATCAGATGGCCGTCTTAGATTAGTGGCAGGTATACCAACAAAGAGAGGCGGCTATCCATCAAATAGCAAACTAGCATGACAAGGTTTTTTAAACTGCACGTACCCTGCATATTCACATTCAGACACCATGAAAATAACGAGTGAAAATACAAAGTCTGTCAACATTTATCCTTTTGTGTTCCAGGAAACCCTAAAGCCTGCGCTGTGCTGCACTCTGCAATGCTGGCAGTCGTTTCCTTCATTCTCATCACTTTGCTACTAATATTAGTTATGATTTTCAACCGAAGGAAAGCAGGTTCAGGTAATATCTATCTATCTATCTATCTATCTATCTATCTATCTATCTATCTATCTATCTATCTATCTATCTATCTATCTAACCAAATGATGTAGTTTAACTACAACCTTTTATTTATGTATTTAGCAGTGAATACATGTATTTATGCATTTAGCAGAGTGGAGTAGTGGTTAGGACTCTTGACCGGAGGGTCGTGGGTTCAATCCCAGGTGGGGGACACTGCTGCTGTACCCTTGAGCAAGGTACTTTACCTAGATTGCTCCAGTAAAAACCCAACTGTATAAATGGGGAATTGTATGTAAAAAATAATGTGATATATGTGAAATGTTGTTGGATAAGGGCGTCTGCTAAGAAATAAATAATAATATTTATTTCTTTTGTTTAGGTCAAACAAATTCATATTTGGCAAATGAACGGTATGTGTTGAATAAAAGATGGAACTTTATTCCAAAATAATCATTTTATTAATGGCAATAGCTGACATTGTGGAAGATTCAAAATAGCAATTGTGATGCAGAGAAAATTAATAGTAAATTCCTGTGTGGTTTATATGATATATAAAAAATAATAATACATGTACAGTATCATTTTTGTCTTTACCTGGGTTTGAACTCGTTTGGAGAATTCTGCCAGTACTGAACATGCTTCCACAATCCATTAAAACCATGTGTCAGTGTGACCTTTCAACTCTGCTAGCCTAATAGATACATATAGAGGGCAAACAAAGTATTAGTGTCTTACAGTAGGATTTAAATTGACTTTTTTCTCTGATCAGTTGAAACAACTGCAAACTACCAGCATGGGAGATAAAGGGCTGGTCAAACATGTTTCATTTCATATAAAATAGACAAGGCCTCTTTATTGAAAATTGTCGCATCAAACTGCAATAATTACCTCTCATAGATTTAAATTGACGTTTAAACTTCGGTAATAATCCATGAATTCAAGCAATGTACATTCTGGTGTAAAATATATTCAGACACAGTAATAAAGCCTTTCTACAGTGATTATTAATATCTGTGTTCACTTCATATTATAGTTAGTTGAGTGAATCCCTGATAATAGATTGATTTAGTAACACCTCTGTATCACATGAATGAAGCTACTCAACAAGTCAAGAGTTCTCACAATGCTGCTCCAGGTGATTCACAGGAGAGACGGCGTGGATCAGCTCTTTTAAAAGAATTTAGCAGCAAAATTTTCACAGATAAATGTCATGGTTGAAATATATGTTAACGTAATATTATTCTGCAGGTTTCATTCGACTTTATGAAGCAAACTTAGTTATTTAGGGTATTGCAAAATGTTTGGCCATAGCAATTGAAGTCCACAATTATTCTATTTTACGAATAACCTATTTTCCAAATGTGCAAAACACTGATGTGCCCACTTAGCACACCAAAGTACACTCTCTAATTAAGACATGACCCCTCTCGTGGCTTATTTAAACTGCAACCGCTGACAGGGTGACTGAGCTGAAATCGACAATGGAGGATTCGAAGCGCTTCCAATTCTCCGACTGCAGCACGAGGGGGATGAGGAAAACCCACCCTACACTAACCCCAGAATAGTTCATCCCGTCACACATTTCTAGATCTAACTCCAAGATTGGATATAGGCATTATAACAGAGCTGTGTGTTCTGCTTAGGTCTGATTTAGAATGACAAACAGCCCACAGTCACATATACCTGTACCTGTGAAGGGAGCAGCCTTTCATTTTCATGCAACGGGTGCCATCCAGACAACCTGGGGACAGATCAGGCATCTGTCAGTCTTCTATGTCAAAGATACTGACTGCTGTCACAGATGCACTTTTCCATATAGGGCAAGAGAATATATAATATTTCCATTTGGGGATGAGGAACAAAATACAACCAAACACAAATTTTCTGGCTTCCCAAACCTGCTAGGTGTAATAGATTGCACACATGTTGCAATATCCCCAGTTCCTGAAACAGAAAACATCATTCTTTAACTGTGAAAGTTGTATATGATGCTCAATGTATTATCAGTGATGTAGTTGCAAGTACAGTGGAGAACAGCGCCTTATTCACAAAATTCGAACAGGAGCTTCTAAGTGGATGCTGGCTAATTTTAGAATATATTAAATACTTAATTAACATATGACTATTCTAAAACATATGTAACAAATGCATATTACTGCTTAACATTTGTATTATGATTTTTCACAAATATACAGAAACATTCAGATATTGCATGTAAGGGATATGAATACAGTATTAATATTGCATCAGAGAATACATTGTGATATTGAAATAAATGAAGGATTGTTTTTTTTCTATAGGCACACATTATTATTATTATTATTATTATTATTATTATTATTATTATTATTATTATTATTATTATTATTATGATGATGATGATGATGTAATTTTGCAGATGCTTTTATCCAAAGGGCTTACAGAGACTAGGGGATGAACTATGCATCACAATCGCTGTTCTGCGTTTTAGGTCACAGAATATTTTTTTGATTTCTTTATTTCACCTTTTTATGGAAGAGGTTGCGTTTATTTTTTCGGTTATATCCTTCTGTATTTTAAATGTATCTGAGGCTCCGGACCTTTTGCCGAAAAGAACAGTTTAATGTGCTAAAATCGAGCAAAAGCCAAACTTGGGTGACTAACAATTATTTTTCCTTCTTTTCCCCCATCGTTGTGACGACATGCTTCCTCTTTGTTTTCCAGTTAAATGCAAGTCCAGACTGTTGAAATGTGACTCATTGGCTTGTTACGTAACCGAAAAATCAATTTCCATTTCAATTGATTCAGTCATAAGCCGTATAGAAAGATAAATAAAGACATATCATTTTCTCTAAAAATGCGCCTTGTGAAAATCAGACCCTTAGTGTACAAACGTCACTAATTTCAATCTGAGTCTGAGTTTTTATACAGTAGTTTCAAGACATGAGATTCTAGCTTTTCATTTTCTGAAACAAAGGAGAATTACTAGATTTACGTTGTTTAATTCATGTGTTTATTTGGCTGGTTTCACAGCCCCCTTGTGTCTTCTGGCTTTGCTTAATTAGACCGTTTTAATTCTTCTCAGCTCCTAAAAAGTTAACTTGAAATCTCATACCGTTTAAGAGCTGGAACAAATTGAAAGGAGGTCTAATTAAGCAAATCATTAGTTCAATTAAGGGTTCAGTTCAGTAATTGAGAACTCAGCTGGAACAAACACCAGAAGACACAGGGAGTCCTGAGGACCGGGTTAGGGAAGCTCTGGTTTCATGGTTAAAAAACTCAACTTAATAAAACTCACCATTCCGTTAAAAAATAACCCCCCAAAAAACACAAAGTCTATAATTCTACTGTGCCGATATATTACATTGTGAAGTTTCCTATTTTACCACGTGTGATTTAGCATTGCCAATTGTCAATTTGAAATTGGTGTTAGTGTTTAATATACTTAGCTAGCCAATACATACTAACATGTGGTCACTTCTTACAGAGATGATGTCACACAGACAGCTGTGAGGTATAAACACCAGACTGCAGGTAAATACACTATTATTTAATCTTGGTAGACATTCATTCTCAGAGTATTGATGTTGTGGTGTTTATATATTGCACTAGTATCTAATACCTGCTGTGTGTCACTATGAACCTGCTCTTTTATATTACACTAGTATCTAATACCTGCAGTGTGTCACTATGAACCTGCTCTTTTATATTACACTAGTATCTAATACCTTGTGTGTCACTATGAACCTGCTCTTTTATATTACTAGTATCTAATACCTCGTGTGTCACTATGAACCTGCTCTTTTATATTACACTAGTATCTAATACCTGCAGTGTCACTATGAACCTGCTCTTTTATATTGCACTAGTATCTAATACCTGCAGTGTGTCACTATGAACCTGCTCTTTTATATTACACTAGTATCTAATACCTGCAGTGTGTCACTATGAACCTGCTCTTTTATATTACACTAGTATCTAATACCAGCAGTGTGTCACTATGAACCTGCTCTTTTATATTACACTAGTATCTAATACCTCGTGTGTCACTATGAATCTGCTCTTTTATATTACACTAGTATCTAATACCTGCAGTGTGTCACTATGAACCTGCTCTTTTATATTACACTAGTATCTAATACCTGCAGTGTGTCACTATGAACCTGCTCTTTTATATTACACTAGTATCTAATACCTGCAGTGTGTCACTATGAATCTGCTCTTTTATATTACACTAGTATCTAATACCTGCAGTGTGTCACTATGAACCTGCTCTTTTATATTACACTAGTATCTAATACCAGCAGTGTGTCACTATGAACCTGCTCTTTTATATTACACTAGTATCTAATACCTGCAGTGTGTCACTATGAACCTGCTCTTTTATATTACACTAGTATCTAATACCTGCAGTGTGTCACTATGAACCTGCTCTTTTATATTACACTAGTATCTAATACCTGCAGTGTGTCACTATGAACCTGCTCTTTTATATTACACTAGTATCTAATACCTGCAGTGTGTCACTATGAACCTGCTCTTTTATATTACACTAGTATCTAATACCAGCAGTGTGTCACTATGAACCTGCTCTTTTATATTACACTAGTATCTAATACCTCGTGTGTCACTATGAATCTGCTCTTTTATATTACACTAGTATCTAATACCTTGTGTGTCACTATGAATCTGCTCTTTGTTTAGGCAGGAACACTAAGAAGCCAGGCTCTGGTGCAAGACAGCACAGCGGTGCGAAGCAGAGAGCGGTACACAGTGTGATTATTACTGCTATTATTGTTATTATAATAAAAGGGTACATCAGTATAAAGACACTGGATTGGCTCCTATTGACGGCAATATAAAGCCACTTTCAATATTAAGGCCTACCGTCTGGAGTCCCGAGCCATAATACCAAAACCTTTAGTCATAACATTTTATAAAAAAGAAATTGGGGGAAAAACATCTATATAATTTGCAAGACGTGTGATGTACCTACTCTAATGTTGTTAACCGCAAAAGTGAAGTCTAAATGTAGCTGTGTATTCTGCAAATACCCCTTCAGATGCTTTTATGACACCTCAAAATCAAATAAGAAACTGGAGCAAAAAAATGATACATTTCTTGGTGTTTTTTTTTCATACCAACTGTGATGATAAAGTGGCTCCATTTTATGTGTTGAGCTTCATAGCCGGAGTGAAGTTTCACTGCTCTGATTACAGGCATGTCTAACTTCACTGTCCTCAAAACAGGACACAGCAGTTTGTAGCCAAAACAAGGATTGAACATGTTTTTGAAGAAATATTGATTTAGAATGTATCAGATTACATAAATGCAGCTTGTGTTGTGATTTTTTCAAAGAAAATGTATTTGGAACTGAATGGGTTGATATCGAGGCTTCACTGTAATTGTGTTTGATTGGCAGGTGAGAGAGGATGTGCAGTATGCCAGTCTGGAGTTCGACCGGCAAGGACGACGGTGATGATGTCACCCCCACTTGGAATGAGATCCACCTGTCTCGCGGGATAATCAACTGTGTTCCTCCACGCCTGGGGCTTTCTGGGAGCTGATATATAGTAATATGCTATAGATTCAATAAACTGGATCCCTTTTCTTCTGTTGAAACCTGGTTCTTGGCTTGTATGTTATATAATACATTTTGTCCAGGTATTCATGCTTATAATGAGGATCACGTAGCTACTCCATACGAGCTGACCTGTATAGAGGAACTCAGAGTAAAGAAATGAAGCTACTTCCTGTTTAAACTCTATCTGGACAGGTAGCAGTCTGAAGAAATAAAGACAAACTTAAAAAAAATAGTGTTTCTTATTTTAAAATGTAAATAAAAAAAACTCTGTCCTGTCCTTAGCTTCAATCAAGCTTTCCCCTGCACCCCTGGCCATGGAGGACAGCATATGGTGCTTCACAGGCTTTTGATAAAAACGCATGAGAAGTGAAAAGTTCAACTACACAATGATAAGGGGGGCAGTGATAACACTGAAGCTAATATAAGGAAAGCGATTTTAAAACTACACTCACCTTCATTTCCAGTCAACATTGGAGTATGCATTCTAAACATTCTGCTTGGAATTGTAATGGGGAAACCCGTTCTCAACAATGAGGGCCCATATTTGCCAAGGTTGCCAGACAGTTCTCTGGTCTGCAATCATTGTTCTAAAACCAGAGAGATTGGATTATTTGTTATAAATTAGTCAAAAACAATAACGCAATGTTGTGATATAGGACCTGTAATCATAAAGAATAACACACTGTGTTGTGATATAGGACCTGTATCAAGGCTCCTGTGAACACAGCCCCCAGATGAAAAATCTAAGTTACATTTTTTTGTGAAAATGAATCATCTCCACGATCTATGCTGCAGTGCACACGGAGCCTGCCTAGAAATCCAGCCCTGCGATTAGTCATGCTGTGCTGAGCGCGGAGAAGGCGCTGTGAGAGTTTACCAGTAGGAGCATTAGGCCTAGAGGTAAAAATAAAAATCAATCTTATGCAATGGAATATTGGTATTAGAAATTGTGTTTTGCAGCATATCATGAAGTCATTGCTCAAAGACAGTTGGAGCTAGGCTATGTATTACTTTAGCTCATCCAGTGACAGTGTGGATGTTGGAAGGCAGTAATGTAACATCCTGTAAGCTTGCTTAAAACTGCAATCACTGTCTGCACAATCAACTGCTTACATGGTGAGGCTTGTGGAATAAACTTTTGCAATTTGTGTAATTTGCGAGTCTTTGATATTTATTTGAAGGCAGCACCCAGCGAGTTTGGACTACACCTGTACGTGCTGTGGTAACATGGCCGTGTGCAGGGTGCAGATTATTAGACACACAAGGGTTATTGCTACACACTCACACACAAGCACGGACACACACATGGGTTATTACCACACACACACGCACGGACACACACATGGGTTATTACCACACACACACGCACGCACGCACGGTTTTGGAGACAGTAATTGCCGTAAACAAAGGTTTTAATTGATACGGTTTTCAAAGCAACAAAAACACAAAATAAATCACATCTTCATTCGAAGAACTTACTACACTGTATAATGACGGGTTCCCTAACTCTAAATACAGGACAGCTAAGATGTTTACAAAAGTGTAAGTGGTTAATTACAACACAGATCTTCCACACAGGATACACTCACAATCTGTACAGAGTGTCCTCCACCAACGCCAGCCTACTCCTACACCCCCCCTCATAAGTTCTTCTTCTTCATTAATGAAAGGGTGGATGCCTGTGTTGCCAAGTCTCACGAGAAAAAAAAAGCAACACTGCCTTTCAGAACAAGCCCAAAACAAGCCCAATCCATTTCAGAGAGAGGGGAGTTGGGGTAGAAGGATTCTAAAATTTTAATGACATGCATATTATTATTTATTTCTTAGCAGACGCCCTTATCCAGGGCGACTTACAATTGTTACAAGATATCACATTATTTTTACACACAATGACCCATTTATACAGTTGGGTTTTTACTGGCGCAATCTAGGTAAAGTACCTTGCTCAAGGGTTCAGCAGCAGTGTCCCAACAAGGGATTGAACCCATGACCCTCCGATCAGGAGTTCAGAGCCCTAACCACTACTCCACACTGCTGCCATATACATTGACACCAGTCAATCACACAACCAGCGACTCTCAAATAACCTATGATATTAAATAACGTATTAATGGCGCAATGTGCTATTATAATTCTACTCCAGATTATTTCCTCTCTTCTATTTTTACACATTCTGTGTACCCCCAACAAGTTCTGATTCAATAATTCAATTAAATGACCTTGATTGTATTCAGGTGAACTTGTAATTTTATCATATGATGAGTCCAGGCTGCCACCCAGTGGTCAGTCTATTGTAATTACAGGTTTTAATCATTATAAGGTACCAGTGCCCGTTTCATTTTCACTTACATATCTGCGATTGATGACTACACCACAATGCATACCTTACATTACAGTACACTGACAGACACAACAACCAAGTTTTACATTGTGCATATGCATGGTGATTTTAGGCGATGAGACAAACTCATTCGATTTCAGTTTCCCTTGTGTGTAACATAAATGATTGCTTCAAAGACATCATTGAAAGAAATGACTCTGGAAATACTGTAATTCCATAAATACTATGTTGTGAAGAGGCTGTGTTGTGAAGAGGCTGGTGTTGTGAAGAGGCTGTGTTGTGAAGAGGCTGGTGTTGTGAAGAGGCTGGTGTTGTGAAGAGGCTGGTGTTGTGAAGAGGCTGGTGTTGTGAAGAGGCTGTGTTGTGAAGAGGCTGTGTTGTGAAGAGGCTGGTGTTGTGAAGAGGCTGTGTTGTGAAGAGGCTGGTGTTGTGAAGAGGCTGTGTTGTGAAGAGGCTGTGTTGCGAAGAGGCTGTGTTGTGAAGAGGCTGTGTTGTGAAGAGGCTGTGTTGTGAAGATGCTGTGTTGTGAAGAGGCTATGTTGTGAAGATGCTGTGTTGTGAAGATGCTGTGTTGTGAAGATGCTGTGTTGTGAAGAGGCTATGTTGTGAAGATGCTGTGTTGTGAAGAGGCTATGTTGTGAAGAGGCTGTGTTATGAAGAGGCTGTGTTGTGAAGAGGCTGTGTTGTGAAGAGGCTGTGTTATGAAGAGGCTGTGTTGTGAAGAGGCTGTGTTGTGAAATGTTACCTCAAGCTCAATGAATATTTCCTCTAAAACATCATACATTTTTCTATCAAAAATATGACTTGCCTTTATCTGTGACAAGGAACTCACAGCATAAATCAGATTTCACATATTCCCTCATTGTAACGTATTATCCTTGTTGGGTGTATTCACACTTGGTTCGTTTGGGATGATTATTTCGAACTCAGTGTGCGGTTCATTTAGTTTTGGAAGCATATGTGACTGCTGCAAAAGAACTGAGTCCCTTTCACACAGTATACAGTAAAACAGGAATATACTGTTACAATATTACACTTAAACAGCACTGGCAATGGTTTTAGTTTTTTCAATTGAATACCTGTATTTAAGCCTGATCAAAGCATGGCAAACTCTAATATTGCCCTGCACATTGACAGCGGTAAACTTTTAAAAGAGCAAAGGTGCAAGATGAAGAAAAGCAGACGACGTTCAGATTGCGTGATAATGTTTATTAATCAGAGTGTTCCTGGAGATCCAGGAGCTGCGATGGTGGAAGAAAGCTGCTATGCGTTTCTCTGCGTGAGCTGCTTCCGCTTCAGCCTCTTGGCTCTTATTCTCCTAGCCACTAGAGAGAAAAAAATACTGTCAGTTAAGCCAAATAGATATTCAACATTTTTATATTTCTTTTATAGTCAAACACTAACAGAAATTATATATATATATATATATATATATATATATATATATATATATATATATATATATATATATATATATATATATATATATATATATATATATATATATATATATATATATGTATTATAATGCAGTGAGTAGATTTGCTCTCGTTGACTGATAGGACTGATACTGATGTGACATTCTGTAAGATGGCCCAACTTACAGGGAGATTCTATTATTATTATTATTATTATTATTATTATTATTATTATTATTATTATTATTATTATTATTAATAATAATAATAAATGTTAACAGTTTGCTGAAATCAAATAGTATATTATGCAGTGCAGTACAGTATGTGGCAAAATTTGGGTGGAGGTCTCATTTTGCAACAAATCTACTGTTAAAATAAATAAGCATATCATTTACACATTATAGAAAGGGTGGTTCCTTGTAAGTATCTGCACTATAAAAGATGACAATGTTAATAAATTGCTTACCAGCACGAATTGCTTTTATACCCAACCTCACACCCAACCTCACCGCCTTCGCAGCTGCCAAGAAAACTAAAAAAAAGAAAGTAGGAGTTACCTAGATCTATGATGAATTAAGTTGCAATAAATTTACTGCAGACCACTCCCCTTAGAGTGAATATTATAGATTCAATGACATTATTTATTTATTTATTTATTTATTTTGTAAATCTTTCCTTATAAAATGATGAGGCAGAAGGGCACTGTTAGATATAAATTAGATTCATGATATCACAGAGAAATGACAGTAAAATTGATTAGGATAGTTCCTCTGAAGTTCAATATCAGGACTTGCATATTTTCTAGTTTGAATTATTATTGTAGATTAAATTATTAGTAATCAAAGTGCCCTGTAAACCAAATTTAATTTCTAAAAGTGAAATCAAATAAAGAGATCAATGTAATTTCAAAGAACTTCCATCCAATTATCCAATTTGATCAACATTCAAAATTTGTTTCATGCTACTCATTAAAACTAATAGTATTGAAACTAATACAGGGTCCCAACAATAGTTCTGTGTATCACTGAATACAAAATGCACTTAGAATTGAAATACTTACATCTTTTTTCAGCTGAAAATAAAATACAAACAAAATTATTGAATTTAATTTATAGTCGTAATTTCAGAATATTAATTAGTATAATCCAGAATCCATAAAGTGTATTTACAATAAATCTCTTTCTCAAACTCGTTAGATATCTGAGCTGTATTTGTACTACTTTTTTTTACAGTTTAACGTAATATTTTAGTAGCGAATCTACATTGCCACAGATATGGCTCTGAATCCTTCTCTTTCTTATTAACTCACCCAAATCTTTGCTCTCCTCCTCATTCAGGGCTGCATCCAAATCAGTCAGGGCCTCTGTAAGATAACTCATTGTAATGCTCTTCACTAAATCTGTAAGTTCTTCAACAATGAATCACATTTTATAAAGTAGTGTAACTGGTTTTGGAAAAAAGGGGTTTGAATGAAATTGACAAACTTACCAAGCTCCCTCTTAACCGTCAACATCGCATCCACAAGCTCGTTCTCATCTTCAGATTCATCCTGGATGCTTCGGGCATCTAAAAAGCATTGCAGTGTATAAGGAAGAATCTTAGTTAATCTAGACGTGAATTTCAACATAGAGCTGAAGGGAGGTTGCACAGTGGCAGCGGTTCTCGAGATAAATATGTGTTGGCTAACTGCTTTCTATAATACAGCATACTAGTCAACAGTCCAAACCATGACAATTGTAGCAAATGTTTTTCAATTCAATCTCCTTTGCTTGTTATAGTTAAACGAAAATAATCTAATTCTTTTCAAGGAGACGTTTTTTGTGGAGGAGTTATTATTTATTCATCAGAGATACATTGAATACCAAGTGATACCAAGGTTTAGAACCATCGCAATAGAACGAAACACACAGACAAGACAGTGAGACACCAAATGCAAGTCCTCGAGAAGGCATTACCTGAAGCGATGAGCAGAACAGCGGCAGACAGGACCAGTATGTAGAGAGTCTTCATTGTGGCTGGTAGCAGAAGGTTTCAGTATTATTACCCTTGCACTGCTGGGTATTTATATTGTTCTGCATTCAAATCCACCTACGTCACGCTGGTATTGTGTCAATAGTTGCCCATTTGTTTGATCAGATCACCACAGGTGAAATTCTTGTAGGCTGGATCGGCTCCTCAGCAAGCGATGAATGAACCTCATCATATCAAATTGTATAGCCAAATAAGCAGTAGCATATTTCTTATATTACATCACACAGTCAAAGAAATAGGCTTTATAGTTTGGCTCCTGGCCTTGCATAAAGAAGGCAAAACTATCCCGCAGAATGCCTCTGGAACTCACATTTGAAAGTCCAAAAAATCAACCAATATGTTATTATTTTCTGCTAAGAAGAAATAACATTTTTAAATCAACACAAAACTCTTACAGAGGAATGCGCTATTTTCTTGTCATTTTAACAATTAGTTTGTGACTGATTTGAGTGAGATTGTGTGGGGATGATAACAATGCTCATTACGTGTTCTAATTCTGCAACTTTTCCACATAATGCCTGTTGATGCAGAATCCGGTGTAAGAAAATAGTTACTTCTGCATTTGTTTCTTTAATTTTCTCCAGCACTCTGCTGCTAGCCAATCCCCTCTGCTGCTCAGTCATGGTACACCCTCTCTTGTAATCCCACCACACAAGGTAATGCTGCACTTTCCATGGCTTCTTGAAGTTCAAAAAGTCCCTTCCTTACATTCAGACATAGCTTCTTTAAATGCGCTGCTTTGTGCATCGTATCATAGTGACGTTGCATGGTGGTATAATCTTTCATAACTGCAACTGTTGCACAGCAAATCCGACATGTTTGCCTTGTCGTCAGAATTATTCAGTGAAAATATAATCATCTGGCTAACGATTTTGGAATCTTCTGTGTTCCGCCTCCACCTTTCGCTTCCGTGACTTCTCCAATATTCCGTGACTGCTCGGATATATTGTGAAAAGTGTTGAATTTAAATCAAGGGAAGCAATGTTAAAACTTTACAATGCATTAGTAAAACCTCATCTAGAATATTGTGTTCAGTTCTGGTCACCTCGTTACAAAAAGGATATTGCTGCTCTAGAAAGAGTGCAAAGAAGAGCAACCAGAATTATCCCGGTTTTAAAAGGCATGTCGTATGCAGACAGGCTAAAAGAATTGAATCTATTCAGTCTTGAACAAAGAAGACTATGCTGCAATCTGCTTCAAGCATTCAAAATTCTAAAAGATATTGACAATGTCGAACCAGGGGACTTTTTCGACCTGAAAAAAGAAACAAGGACCAGGGGTCACAAATGGAGATTAGACAAAGGGGCATTCAGAACAGAAAATAGGAGGCACTTTTTTACACAGAGAATTGTGAGGGTCTGGAACCAACTCCCCAGTAAGGTTGTTGAAGCCGACACCCTTGGATCCTTCAAGAAGCTGCTTGATGAGATTCTGGGATCAATAAGCTACTTGCAACCAAACGAGCAAGATGGGCCGAATGGCCTTCTCTCATTTGTAAACTTTCTTATGTTCTTATGTTCGTAAATGAGGCTCTTAATATAAAGTGTTACCAGACCCTGCAGCACTTTGGAGATCTCTCATCTGGCCCAGCCTTGCTTGGGTTCTAAGATCCGCTCCTAGTAACACTGCAAGAAGTATCGCCTGCTTGTTGGAAGGCAGAGGCGTACTGTTTCATGTGTCAATGTTGCTGCTGCAGTACTCAGGCAACCGAATATTCCCTGTTTACATACGCACACAAGCATACTGGAACACCTTCATTGTCTTTTTTAATTTCCAAGTAATTTCTCTTCTTGTTAAATATCTACCTTCTATTCAAATTTCCCCAAGAGCACAAGTTGTCATAAATGAAGTTGCGTGTGAATTAGCAATAAGACCAAAGCTTTTCATTATTATCCAACTGATAGATATAACAGGTGGTTAGTTAGCCAGCTGCCAAAATCAGCAACATTTTAATAAGTAAAGCCGACGCCACACAGGGGAGTTTTGCATTTATTACAGTGGTCAAGAGTACACATACACCCAGCACACCCCACAATGATGGACCAAAAATATTGTTCCATTCCAGTGACCTTTATTAAGAAACAATTTAGCAGCACACCAGTAATATCATAAAGGCAGCACTGGTTTCAATGAGGAGTCCGTTTACAAGATTGC